>BQNB010014094.1:0-68556 GCA_026074375.1 Tanacetum coccineum | reverse complement strand
GAATATTTTTTGATTTCACTTGTCTATTTATTATACTAAAATCAGCTTGTTATCGTTTTTGTTGTTGAATTTCTTAGAAAAAAAAGGCAATCGAATGTCCATTCTGAGATAAGATTGCACCAATACCTTGACTTGATACATCCGTTTCAATGATAAAAGGCTTGCTAAAATCCGACAATACAAGAACATGGGCTGTGAGTAAAGCACGCTTAAGTGTCTCAAAAGCTGATTGAGCCTCATGTGACCGCTTGAAATTATTTTTCTGTAGTAATGTGGTTAGTGGATGAGCAATTGAAGCGTATTGTTTGATGAAGCAACGATACTAACCTGTAAGGCCAAGGAAGGCACAGAGTTGAGATACGGACGTGTGAGTTGGCTAATTTGTGGCAACGATGACCTTAGCAGGATCCATTTATACACACTACAACATTCGACGCTTGCCCCGACGACATAAGAAGCATTTCTCCGACGACATGTCGTCGGGGTAAACTATTCTCGGTGACATGTCGCCGGATAATGGATGACAGGGAAGGCTCCAAGGGGATTCATTCCTCGACTCTTTGCCCCGACGACACGATGGGCCTACACATTTTTTGGTCAACCAAAACCTCGGGTTGTCTAAGATATTTCCCGAAAACATGTCTCCGGGGATGGTTTGTCATTAATTAACTAATTAATTAATTATGCCAAATATATTCCTCGGCGACATGTCGCCGGGGAATATTCTGTCAATAAATGACTAGTCAAACATTATCCCCGACGACATGTCGCCAGAGAATGTTTTGTCAAAGTTGACTAGTCAACCAGGCTAGTCTTACCCCGTTAATTTTTTTCACACTATCCCCGGCTACATGTTGCCGGGGAAAAGTCTGCAATTTTTTTTTGCAGTCTGCATTGCAGCTGATTTCCAGGTTTAGGTTTTTTCCAGAATTTTTCTGAAAAAAACCTACCAATAAATAAACCTGTATCTAGCACTATATAAACTACCCAAATACATTACAACTTGTACCAAAACACAAAATAATATAACGGATCAACGCATTTGATATAAATAAGCAAAATACGTCCAAAATCCGAATAAACATGTTATAGTCTAACAAACGGGCTTCCTAGCCACAAAACTTGCAATATCTGCAAGATACAAGTCAACAAATATTTAGATAACATGTTCTAAAGGTACGGTTCAACAAATGTTTATATACGGGTCGCCAATATATACTTCAAGAAACAAAATAGCATATTCTTACCCATATATAACATGTCCTAACTATCCTCATCCCCGACGGCATCCTCATCCTCGCCCGGCTCATCATCCTCGCCCCCGCCACTCCCGCTGCCACTACCGACCCCATGCTGTGACTTAAGTTGCGTAAGCAGTTGGGACATCTTGTCGTCACTCCTCACTACATTCATCAGCATATCGATCTTTTTCCTTAGCTGCTTGTTTGTTTTTTGACCTCATCGACATCGGCGGTGTGCGTGCATTGAGGCTCGGGTATAGTGAGGATGTCCCTTCCCTGTCCCGCCAAAACCCTGCCAACACCGAGAATGTGCCCCCGCTGCTTGCCCCGGCAAACCATGGCCATAATCTCGTCTTCGGTGTAGGGCACACCCGACGGCGTATTGGGGCCTAGATCCTTAAGCCTTAACATCTCCTCCTATGTAATGACAAAAACACAAGATAGTTTATATATTAGTCGGGTTACTACATTATGTCTCGACAAATCATTAAAGTGTGTGTTTTAAAACAATACTTACATATAGAAGTCGCTCCTCGTCCCGCAAGAATACGCCGTCAACAGTATGTGTATCAAAGTAGGTCTGGATCAGGGACGGGTACTCTCGAGTCGCGGAGCTCTCCATCTGTACATACACACGTATATAATATGAAACAAATTAAAAACGATAAATCACAACACACCAAAGCGTATTAATATCTATATACATGTAAAATAATTATAATGTTTATTACCTGCATATCTCGGAGGACAGCAAGTGACTGGGATCCCTGTCGGCATATGACAGTGCTCTTTGCCCGGTTTCGAGCATTTTGAGCGGCTTGGGCAAGGTTCTTATGATCAAGCCAAAAGGCAATCTGCTTATCCCAATCTGTCGGGATGATGTTCGAGGGACGTCGAGATCTGATGCCTTCCTCGTCAGGCGTCTCGTCGGGTTTAAGAACCCAATGCTCATGCTTCAACGCCGACTTGTTGTCGGTGTAGATCTTGGCCAATTGTTGCTCAATACCCTTCTGGATTTTTAGCCAAAAGGGAGATTGCATGTGCGGCGTCAAGTCAAACTGGGATTGCAATCATATATAGCAAAGACAGACTTAGAGATATAATTTATATATTTATCTAAATTTGTTTATTTATTTATTTCATATAAATAAATAAACAAATTTAGATAAATATACACAATTAAATAAATGAACACGATAATAAAAAGATAATGAAATAATCGACCCTAATGTTTCCGATGACCCCCGCCTTCCGCTCCGGCCCGATATTGCGCCAAGAAGGGTAGTGCATCGGGAACTCCCTGACGATCTCCCAGAGGAGGCTACTCCAGTGAGTCGCGTGGTCACCGAGAAGCATCAGCGTGCCTCTATAGTTGAACTCAAACCGGATCTGGTACGGGCCCCATTGATCCGTAATCCTCCTTAACCCGAGGTTCTTAGATTTCATGCGGGTATCGAGTCTGTCGGCTTTCTTGCCTCCCCTGTTGGGTTTTCGGGTTCCTTTGCCTACAAAATGAAGTAATTGATAACGTCATAAAAATTCATGGGAAACAAATTCAATATATCAAGTTTATGCTTTTATTAAAATAATCCAGAAATTCTTACCTCGTCAACCGATGGGTATCTGACCTAGAAGGGGACGATCATCATCGCCACCGTCATCGCCGTGACCCCGTGCTACATCTACTAACATATGTACAAGTACAATTAGAATAACATTGGTATGTGCTTAATTACACATACCATTTTCCATAAAAACCAGACTTAAATGACAAAAAATGTACCAAAAATACATTGTATGTGTATGTTTTCATTTATATTGTGCAGGAAGCGGATATCAATGAAAAGGATGGAAAACAAAGCCAAAAACGACAAAACCGAGTATGAAATGGAAGAGCGTGAAAAAGACAAAGTCAAAATCAAAGTCAAAGTCCAAAAAGTCAAAGTCAAAGTCAACCCTGACGAAGTCAAAGGTCAAAGCCGAAGCCGTAATCGAAGAAATGTTAAATGGGCCCACTCGTACCCATCTAATGGGCCGGGTCAGCCCATTTAAACATTATGAAGACATAAAAAAACCAAAACCCTCTTTAATGTTAAAACATGCCCATATACAAGTCCAAAGCCCAAACCATTTAACTGTCGTTAGCCATATAACCCTTAACAGCCTTAACTCGTTAGTCCTAAAGGACTGTGGGTGCAAACCCACCATACACGTTCAGGGACTAAAATTGCCAACCCACAAAACCTTTTAACACCACATGGACTTAACTTGCAATTATACCATACAAAATGGAGGACCATTTCTGTCAAAACCACCCACAACTTTTACCCTGCTAAAACCAAACCAAATTTACCCGCCAAAACCCCATTAACCTTGTTCACCCATCGTTCTCAACCTCGTTTACTGTTCCAACCAGTCAAAAACATCAATTTCCCTTAAACCTCACCCCATAACAGTCCAATTGCCACTTTGGCAATCCCTTAACATCTTATTGAGAAACAAAAATCAAGGGTTAAGATCGTAGACCTTGGGGACAAAGAAAATTCAATGTCTTAGATTGAGTTTGGGATTCTACTCACACAACAAACACAGCTTTAAACTCTCTCAGTGAAGAAACACAACAAGAAGAGACTCAAGACTTAGGATATTTTAGTATAAGTATAGGACCATTGTAGTTCATTGTCTTTGTCGAATTTTGTTTAGTCAAATCTTGTAAGAACAAAATTAAGACCTTTTTAATACTTGTCATTTAAATTTTTGTTCTTTAATTTTAAGCATTGTAATTTTTCTTAAGTTAATGAAATTCTAAGTTTTCTTTAAATACTGTCATTTACTTACATTGTCATTTAAATACTGTTTTTAAGCTCTTATATAAGCCTTTGAATCATTCAAAGCTTATATACAAGCTTGTTTTCAATTCTGTCCTAAAAACCAAAAAATCACAAAAATCACCAAAAAAAGGAATGCTCATTCATGGAGCAAGGTAAATTCTGGATGGCCTTGGGTTAGTGCTTCATGGGAAGCTTTAGGAGTGGTTTATAAGCTGTTTTGAGGGCTTATTTTCTTGACAAAAGCTGTGGACCTTTGTGAGTTTCCATTTTCTTATTTTTCAAATTTTTGCTTATTTACTGTTCATGTGCTTATTTATGCTTATTACTGCTTATTCTTGCTTATTATAGTTGTTTTATGCTTAATTGTCTTTGTTGATTACTTATATGTCATTCACTTGTGTTCTTTATTTTAAACTGTCTTAATATCTCATAATCTGCATAATCTTAGTTGGCTTATTTAAGTGCTTAATTGTTATTGGACTCTGCTTATTTTTGCTTTGTTGTAATCTGTTTTCAATACCCTTTGTTTAAAACATCAAAAATCAGCTTTAAAATAGGTTTTAGAAAATTAAAGGGGTGTTTGGGTTAAGTGTCCAAAGTGGGTCAAACTGGTTTAAAAAACCTTTTGGGTCATTCTGTCAACTTTAACAAGCCTTTTGTAGTTGTCTTTAATCTGTTTTTCAAGGTTTTAAAGTTCAAAAGTCAATTTTAAGGGTTTTAGAAATCAATGTTTGAATCTGTTGGTTTCCTTTTTTATCATTAAGCTCATTTGATAAAGGCTTTTAAAAACAGATTCAAAGTATTGGTTTATGTTTCATTTGATAGGTTAAATGCAGTAGTATAGTTGTCTTTTTTACTTTACTTTTGTTTTATCAAAATCTGTCAAAATCTTTAAGTCATTTTTTTTAGTTTTAAAAGTCTTTTTTTTAATTCAAATTTAGGTTAGTTAAAAGTGTTTTTAGGATCTGAAATTAAGAGCATAAGCTCATTGGTAGGTAAAGTTCATCTGTTTTAGCTTGTTTCACTTTTTAAAAGACTTTTTCTAGCTTATTTTGTAGGCTGCATATTGCTTCTTGTCTTTGTAAAGAAAACCAAAAAGTAGCATTCTGTGTCAAACAGCCTTTTTCATTAGACTTTTTCATAGCTTAATTAAGTTTCAAACTCCTTTCTGTTTGCTTATTCTTGTAGCCCTTAGGATAAGCTTTAAGTTCATGAAAGCCTTTAAGCCATAAGGATCCAATAGGTTGCTTAAAATTAAGCCCAAAAGTGCCCCTTAGGCTGTGTGATTGTCAGTTTTTAGCTTATAGCTTATTTGCTTTTTCTGCCCTTTGCTACTTAATTTATTTGCTTATTTTTGTTTAGCATTGCTTATTAGGTGTAGTTTAGCATCTGTTTTAGCTTATTTGCCTCTTTAGTTGCTTATTTGTGTCTTAAATTGCTTAACAGTTTAAGCCATTTAGTCTTAGTGTAAAAAAAGCAATTATGTCCTCTTTTTAGCTTATTTCAGTGCTTATTTGTGGTTTCTAAAAAAGTTGTTTTTATTAAAAGTGCTTATTTTTAAGTCCTTAAGACTTGTGTAAAAAAAATTTGCAAAAAAAAATATATTGGGAAGGAGGGAAGCCCCAAGTGAGCAAGGCTCGAACCTGGGACCTCAACCTCCCTCAACCAACATATTTAACTCACACACACCACACCACTATGCCCTTGGGTCTTTTCCGTTTTCTTTTGCACTAATTAATCTTTTATATACTTTTTAGCCAGTTTTGCTTATAAGCCCGTTTTGGCTTTTTAACAGCTTATTTTGATAAGTTGTGTAACCCAGCTTATTTTTATTAGATTTAGCATAGTTCAAGCTACTTTTTGTAATTTTTTCAGATTTTTTATAAATAGTTTATTATTTTTAATATTTAATTTAGATTAAAACCGTTTTTAATTCATAAAAAATTATTAAAAAGTCAAAAAAATATAATTCTTTTTTAGAAAATTTTCTTTTATCATTTAGGACCTAGGAAAATTAAATTTGCGTTCGTAGGATTAAATTTTTAGGATTTTGATTTTTAAAGAACGGGTTTTGATCCCGTTATCGTTTTTAGGTTTAAAACACTTATTTGCTTTCGTTTTTAGGTTTTCTTTACTCGTTTTTGCATTTTAATTGTAGAAATAGGAAAACCAATCCAAAAATCTTTGACCATTCAAAAACACGATCACAAACGTAAACCCGATTCTCAATTCGCACCTCGTTGGGAAACGACCCGGGAGATTTTAGATTTTACTTTGGTCAAAAGTAATTTCTTTTAAAATCTCAACCTATCTGACGTGGAGGGGGACGATCATCACCGCCACCGTCACCGCCGTGACCCCGTGCTACATCTGCTGACATCTGTACAAGTACAATTAGAATAACATATAGAAATTCATGAACAAAATAATATAAGCATGCACACATCCAAATACATACACATCCAAATAAATATACACATTTAAACAATCCACAACAATTTCATTCATTCATTCAAATAAGTATCGTTTACAAGTTACAACTCAAGATCAATCTTCTTCTTCACTAGAATAAACAACAGCTACATCATCATCATCATCATTGGCGAGGTCTTCATCATCAGAATCTGCTAAATCATGAGGAAGGGCGTCTTCATCATCAATTAAATCATCGTCTTCGTCAACATCAATGATATCTGGTAGTACATCAACATCCATTTATTGACCATCTATATTCAAGGTCGCAAAATCTAAATCATCCAAACTAGTAAATCGATGAGTTGTCAAAATGTATAACATCATGATCGTCCTCTACCAGGATGACAACCCCGTTCAAAACCTTTTTATGATTCACATCTTGGATGACCTTCCAATCGGGTGGTCGTCTGGACATATCTTCAAGGTAGAAGACTTGTTTAACTTGTGTTGCGAGAATGTATTGATAATCTTTAAACGACTCACCACGTGCCCAGATTTGTGTTATGTTGTTTCTAATGACAAAACGTTTGATTTTACGTCCTTCGTTCCTAGTGTCGAACCACTTAACTCGGAACAACACAACTTTGAACGACATATATGAAAAATCAAGAATTTCTTCAAGCTGACCATAATACATTTCTCTGTCCATCTCACCAGGCGAACAAATGCCGCTGTTTTGAGTTGTGCGACGTTCATCGCGACTGTGTACGACAAACCTCACACCATTGACTACGCAAGAGTTTACTGGGATTAGAGACGGTGTTGGCCCACAAGCCAAGGTGAATAACTCGTCATTTTTGCTAACACTTGGGTCTTTGTCTATGTAACGTTGATGGATTTATGAAAAGTATAGGATTGTATCGAGAACACCAAATATGTTATCGTTATTTTTACAGTGAAATACACACAATAAGTCTAAGTTTACCTGCGACCCAAACCAGCTGGGGAATTCTTCTTTCATGTCTTGGTTAGGAAATTCACAAAAAAATGTTCTTGGTATTAGAATAAGTCGTCGAAAAGATAACTTAGGAAAAAGAAGTTTCAAAATAAAAACGCATACCTCTTGAACTTGGCCCAGTACGTGTCGATTTCAGGACTGTTGTGAAGTACATACCATATCACTTTCTTCAATTCTTGGTGATCTAACCGAATAACCGACCGTTTACAAATCCATTTACATATTGATCAGAACACCTGAAACTGGCATGTTGGGGGAGGGCAGTCCACATTACGGTCGCGACGATTAAATTTTGTGATAACAACCCGAAAATAATGAGAACTAAAAGTCAATGCTTCTTCTTGGTCAAAACTAGTCATGTACATCTAAGGTTTAATGAGTTCTAGGTTGTACAATGTTACAAGTTGATAAGTTGTGTGCTATATGTATCCTTAAGTGGGCATTAACCCATGAATTCAAGGGGAGGGAGGTGACAAGAATTTCTTTGATATTTTGTGTTATCATTTTGAGTATTACTTGAAGTATAAAGGTGTAGTTTAATTTATAAAGTTATAAACTTGTAAATTGTATGTCTTGGTTCACTTATTTTATGTAATATTTGGCCAATATGATAACATGGGTAAAGTTTTATAAAACTTTGATCATTGGGAATAATAATGGTTATTTGTTGAAGCGTAGATTAATTTTGGTGGTTCCGGGAATGCCTAAACGTAATTTATCGCGAACCGTAAACGTTTTACGTATCCAATAAAAATAAAATATATAAAGTTAATTATTCCTTTTGTAAAAATAAAATAATGCTTGCTTGACATAAATTTTAATTTGTTTGGTGCCCGCTTACGTTGGTTGAAATTTTTTAGCTTACGCGATTTAACTATAGGATAAGAATTAAAAGTAAACGCGTACGAGACGAGAAAAAAAATAAGTAGTGAAATAAATGACATTGTAAAATGACCCAAAAACACGAAATGTTACATCCACCGCCACCGGGGGGAATAAGCCCGCCTTCAAGAGCCTCTAGAGGTAAATGGATAACCAAGTGAATCATAATGTTAAAGAAAGCATGAGGATATATGAGCTCGAGATTGCACAGAATATCGATCACCTTGCTTTGAGCTTTCACCATGTCATCCTCCATCAAAGTTCGAGAGCATATTTGCTTAAATAATGAACAAAGCTCGATTATTGGTGTTGCAACGGATGAGGGCAAGTATTGCTGAAGTCCGTAATGAAGTAAACAATGCATCATTATATGACAGTCATGAGACTTCAGGGCCGTTATATTGCTATCATTATCGGTCACTTTGTGCTTGAAGTTAGATCCGAACCCATCTAGTAGTTTAACTCTTTTGATGAACTGACAAAACTTTTTTCTGTTCTCTGGTGTGAAGGGATACTTAGCCTGAGGCTTCGAGCATTTCTCGTTTTTGTTTTGGCCGAGCCATAACTCACTTTGAATGCCCATATTTTTCAAGTCTTGTCTTGCCTTAGTGGTGTATTTAGATTTGTCATTCATTAACAAAGTGTTCAAAAAACTCTCCATCACAATTTATTTTGATATGCGTGACATCTAAATTATGTTTTAGTGTAAGAAAATACCAATACTCAAGCTCGTAAAAAATACATCGTTCAGTCCAGTTCAGCTCGACAAGAACATTACGTTTTATCTGCACACCCCCATAACTCGGATTTTCCCCTTCTCGCGTGTGGGCAATCTAGAAAGTTAAGTCAGGATTTAAGCCCGGTTAAATTCTCTAGGAGGATTTCTGTCTTTAGTTTCACCATTGAAATCATGTGACCTCCTCCAATTTATGGGGCTTCTTTAAGAATCTTCTGTGACCAACATAAGCTGTTTTGCTTAACATATGCTTAGATGGAGTGTCTTCATTACATGTAGGGCATGCCATGTAACCTTGCCCACTCCACCCAGACAAACTACTTTGAGCAAAAAAATCATTGATGGTCCATAAAACTATCACTCTCATATTGAACTTCTGGCCTATAGCAGCGTCTATGGTCTCGACACCTTTTAGTGCCCATAAATCCTTTAGGTCATCAATCAAAGGCCTCAAGTAAACATCAATGTCCTTACCTGGGGATTTAGGGCCAAGAATTAACAACGTCAGCATTAAATAACTCTCTTTCATACATAATCACAGATGCAGATTATATGTTGTCAATATGACTGGCCACATGTTGTAAGACTGACTAAGGTTGCCGAACGAATTGAAACCATCAGCAACCAACCCTAATCGAACATTTCTTGGTTCTGTTACAAATTTTGGATACCGGGTGTCAGACTTCTTCCATGCTCTACCATCAAGTGGGTGTTGCATATTACTGGGCTCCGTACACTTTCCAGTAACATGCCAAGTCATTTCTTTTGCAGTGTGACTAGACTTGTACAAACGTTGTAGTCTAGGAATGATCAGAAAGTAACGCAACACCTTCTTAGGAACTTTCTTCCCCGTTGTGTTATTGTCTTTCCATATACTCGTGTTACACACTGGACAAAACTGCTTAGCTTTGTTATCTTCCGCCAGAAATAAGAAGCAATCGTTTACACAAACATGTATCGACTCGTACCCTAACCCGATCGTTTTAAATGTCTTCTTTATTGCATAGTATGACGGTGGGAGCTTGTATCCTTTACTAGGGGGAAATAAAAATTGGAAAAACTCTAGCATTTCATTAAATATAGAATCAGTCAATTTACCTTTAACCTTAAAATGGGTAAACTTTGTCATAAAGTCTAATCAAGTCACATAGTCATAACCCGCATACAGCTCCTCGTTGGCACTTGCATATAACTCTTCAAACTCGTTACGTATAGCTTGAGTCGGTTCGTTACTTGTCTCACCAATATCTCCTTGAGTTGGCTCATTTTGTTCATTATTCAGAGGAATATAGCTAAGATCATTAAGGCACGTTGTCATGTCACTCATCTGAGGTTGTGTTTTGTTATGTATTACTGGCAGAGGAAGATTTGGTTCACCGTGGTGAGTCCATGTTTTATAACTTGGGTCCCACCCATTATTCGTAATGTGGTGTGAAAGGTTCTTGATGGCTACCCAATATGCATTACGACAAGACTTGCATGGACATTTTATATTTTCGAAACTATTCACTAACGGCTTGCAATGCTCGAAGAATTTCTTAAGACCAATATAAAATGCTTTTTCACTACGCCCTAAACAGGTCCAACTCTTATCAATTACCATAACTGCGTTTTAACAATACAATTAGTTATTATATGCACTTAATTAAACACATTCAAACGAGGAATACGAGTTGTTTTGTTCACCTAGTGCAACTATAAAAGGCAATCCTAACCCGCTCTTGGAATAATTCGTCTCATATATGAATGCGTATAATCGATTTTTACTATTTGAGAAAATTTCGGCAGCATTTCCCCTCAACTCCTCAAATATGTGTTTAAAGACATATCCGTAGGAGTAAAGGAGAAACACTGTCGAAATTATCACAAATAGTAAACTAGTTATACGCATTCATATCCTAAATGAGACAAAACATTCAAAAAGCAGTCCCAAACAGGAGACTTGCATGGACATGTCGCCGGGGATAGTTTTTTAAATAAATATTTTTTTTCTTTTTTTATAATTATTATTTATATAGTTATATATTTTATAAATAATAATTATATAAATAATAATTATAAACAAAAAATATATATTTTATATCAAAGGCGCAAATATAACCAATGTGTAGGGGAAATAACAAACATTCAATCGTTTAGCACAAAAATAACGCTATTTTTAAAACAGCTTATCAAAATAGTAGTTGTTTAAAAAAGTTATGCTGATAAGTTGTTTTAAAATCGCTTATAGCATAAGCTGTTTAAAACAACTTATTCTGATTAGTTGTTATGTTAAACACCGTGATTCTGATAAGTTGTTGTTAATCAACTTATCAAAATAACATGTTGTTAAACATCTTATCAAAATAAGCTGTTTAACAACAGCTTATGTCGATAAGACCCGAGACTACGTGAAGTTCAAGTGTTTAGACATGTGTTTTAAATGTAAAATTCTTATAACCCAAGTTCATTAGCAGTCAAAAAAAATCCGCAATCATATCATAACCAAAAGCAGATACTACTAGCCGCACAAACAACCATACACATATTCAATAACTATAAACCATTTGCCGACGACATGGTGCGCCGGTGGGTGATACCAAAAGGCACAATAAATAAGAACATGCTCGGCTGTTTAATGTCAGGCTTGGTCTCGGCGTTCTCGCCTCTCTACGGCTAGGGTCTACCTTCTGGCTGCTACTGTTGACTGCAAAAAAACATAATGAAATCTAAACTTAGTTATAACAAACTTATTAGCTTATTAAGTGCTAATTAACAGCTTATTAAGAAAATAATTTAAAAAAATCTAAAATTAAACCCTTTACTTGAACCCTCGGTTGTCCCCTTGGCTGTGGTTTAGAGGACTAGAAAAAGAAGAAAAATAATTATCATTTAGAGGGTTTAAGAAAAGAATTATAGTTTAGAGGAAAACAATGATGAGGGTTATGTGGTCGTGTGCTCGTGTGATTGGAGGAGGAGGGTGGTTCTGTGGTGAGTGGTGGGGGGAGGGGGAGGGGGAGGGAGTGACGGGTGGGTTCTGTGTGAGTGGTGGTGGTGGGGGGGTAGGAGGATGACGATGTTTCTGTTGAGTTCGCTTGAATCGCCTGTGGTGAAGGTCGCCGGTGGTGGAGATGGTTTTTTTACTTTTGTTTTTTTGCTAAGTGTTAAAAGTGAGATCTAGTTTATTGCTTTTTATAATCCCCGACGACAATCCCCATGTTGCCGGGGAATGTTTATTTTTGTCGTTTAGCACAAATGGCGCGATAACGAATTTTTTTGTGGGACGTGACAAACACAATCCCCAGCGACATGTCGCCGGGGAATGTTTTTTACTAAAATATATATTTCTTATTTTTAATTATATTATCTTTAAATTATTTAATTATTATTTATAAAATATATAATTATTATTTTATATAAAATAATTATATATTTATAAAATATATTTTTTTATAAATTATATAATTATATATTTTTATAAAATAATAAAATATATATTTTTATAAAATATATAATTATATATTTATAAATTATAATTATATAAATACTAAGAAAAAACATTACAGTTTCTCGATTTGGTCCATTCCGTTCGGTCCGGTCCGGTCCGTTTCGTTTGGTCCGGATCCACGGTCCGGTCCGTTCGGTACGGTTCAACGGATGAGTCGGGATATTATCGTTGTACATTAGATGTTTACCGGATGAATCGAGATGTTATCGTTGTACGTTAGATGTTCAACGTATGAGTCGAGATGTTATCGTTGTACGTTAAATGTTCAACGGATGAGTCGAGATGTTATCGTTTGTTGTCGTTAGTGTTCATAACGGATGAGTCGAGATGTTCTGGTATTGTTACGTTAGATGTTCAACATATGAGTCGAGATGTTATCGTTGTACGTTAGATGTTCAACGGATGAGTCGAGATGTTATCGTTGTACGTTAGATGTTCAACGGATGAGTCGAGATGTTATCGTTGTACGTTAGATGTTCAACGGATGAGTCGAGATGTTATCGTTGTACGTTAGATGTTCAACGGATGAGTCGAGATGTTATCGTTGTACATTAGATGTTCAACTAGGGATGGCAACGGGTCGGGTTCGGGGCGGGTTTTAGTGTACCCGTACCCGCACCCGTTTATAATATCCACATCCGTACCCGCCCCATTACCCGTTGGGTACCCGGTTAATATTATCCATCGGTTTTTCGGGTTTCCCCGCGGGTATCGGGTATTCCCAATTGAATATTTTTATAGAAAAATGATGGGTATCAAGATTAAGTCACACTAAAATTCATCAAAAAATAAAGCAAAACACCTTTATATATTCAAATTTTTTAAAAGTTAAAGAAAACAAATACCGTATTTAGACGATTTAGCGCTTTCGAATAATTTATGTAACATTCAAATGTGTTAAATAATAGAAATAGTTATATAAAAAATACAATGGAAGAAATTATATGTAATAATATATATACTTTAATTATTTATAATTACAATAAAGCGGGTACGAATTCGGGTAAACGGATACGGGTAATCGGGGCGGGTATTATCAAAACCCGTCACCAAACCCGTACCCGGCTAAATTCTTTTATCAATACCCGTACCCGCATCCGAACCCGCCAACCCGCCCCCGAACCCGACCCAACCGGTTCGGGTTTCGGTTTTCCCCATCGGTTTCGGGTGCTTTTGTCATCCCTATGTTTAACGGATGAGTCGATAAGTTATCGTTGTACATTAGATGTTTACCGAATGAGTCGATATGCTATCGTTGTACACTAGATGTTCAACGGATGAGTCGAGATGTTATCGTTGTACATTAGATGTTTAACGGATGAGTCGATATGTTATCGTTGTACATTAGATGTTCAACGGATGAGTCGATATGTTATCGTTGTACATTAGATGTTCAACGGATGAGTCGATATGCTCTCGTTGTACATTAGATGTTTACCGGATGAGGCGATATGCTATCGTTGTATATTAGATGTTCAATGGATGAGTCGATATGTTATTGTTGTACATTAGATTTTTAACAGATGAGTCGATATGCTATCGTTGTACATTAGATGTTTACCGGATGAGTCGATATGCTATCGTTGTACATTAGATGTTCAACGGATGAGTCGATATGCTATCGTTGTACATTAGATGTTCAACGGATGAGTCGATATGCTATCGTTGTACATTAGATGTTCAACGGATGAGTCGATATGTTATCGTTGTACATTAGATGTTCAACGGATGATTCGATATGCTATCGTTGTACATTAGATGTTTACCGGATGAGTCGATATGCTATCGTTGTACATTAGATGTTCAACGGATGAGTCGATATGTTATCGTTGTACATTAGATGTTTAACGGATGAGTCGATATGCTATCGTTGTACATTAGATGTTTACCGGGTGAGTCGATATGCTATCGTTGTACATACTCCCGCCAAATACTCCCGCTAAATACTCTCGCCAAGCACTATTTTTCACCATAAAAGCAGATATTATCCTTAGAGCCACCAACAGATCACACACACTCTTACCATCACAACCACCAACAGATCACACACACTCTTACCATCATAACCACCAACTGATCACAATATTATTATGAAGATGGTGCCATATGAAGCTTTTGCTTGTCATTGTGGAGCCGGAGATGTAGTTCTGCGAGAATCGTATAAACCTAAAACCCGTGGTAAACTATACTATGCATTTCCACGATCCAAGGTGAACTATCACATGTTTTTTATTTGTGTAATATACAAATAATCTGGTTAGTTGTTAAAAATTAATTTCTTTACTCTTTAACAGCCTCGAGAAGATTATTTTGGATGTGAATTTTTTATGGAAAGAGGAACGAGTCCGTCTACTGGTCAGTTCTCCTTGAGCTTCAACGACTCCAAGTTATTCTCCAGTACCTTCAACACCTCCAAGCTATTCTCCAGGACCTTCAACACCTCAAATCTATTCTCCGAGGCCTTCAAGAAATGCAGAGTGCTCAAACTGCAAGCACTTGCTTGGAAAGATAACGGTACTCGAGGCAACAGTAGAAATGTATATGCATCCGAAAAAACACACACTTAATTCAACTGCACTACTTCACGAAGTTTACAATGATATGAAAAAACTTAGTTTGGAGTAGTTTGTCATTTGGAATGTAATTTGTATGCTTTAATATTCGAATTAAACTATGTTTAAGTATCTGTTTGTAAGTCTCGTATGATTATCGGTCTAAGGTTTCACTTGTGTTTCTATAGGTGGTATGTATAATATTTTACCTAAATAAATGTTTGTTTTTTTGTTACTTGAAAAAATATACAGTATCATGTTCACTTCTTTGTTAGTTTAAGTCCACAGTAAAACATGGTTACAAACCTTAATAGCAGTTCCTAAACCGAACCGACCGGACCGTACCAAATTGAATAGAGAAACTGTACCAAGATACAGAATGTTTTATTATTAGTTTTAATTTAATTATTTATTTATAAAATATATAATTACTAATAATAAATATATATTTTATACTTAATAAATAAAGAAATTTTCAAATGGCAAAAACATACCCCGGCGACATGTCGCCGGGGAAACTTGAGCGGGAACCAATCCCGCCAAGTTTTCAATGCCTTTTTTGAGTCAACGAAATTCAACATACGGCTAAACTATTCCACGGGGACATGTCATCGGGGATAGTTTAGGCCACGTCACCCACGCAAAATTATTAACTAATGACTTTTGTTAAGCATAGTCAACGGAAGTCAACAAACGATCAAATGATTCCCCGGCGACATGTTGCCGGGGAAACTTAAGCGGGAAACGATACAACCAACCATTTTGAAGACTTTTTTAGTCAAACTATAACCAGAGTATCCCCGGCGACATGTCGCCAGGGATACTTTTTCACACATTTGACTAAAAAGTCTTACGGAATAAGTGCCACGTCGGATAAAATTTGGTTGTTTAGTGGTGTTTCCCCAGCGACATATGTCGCCAGGGAAACATTCGTCGCTCGTTCTCTCTTTTCTTGTGGTGACACCAACACCCATAACGATGTGTCCAAGATATTCAAACTGTTGTTGACCAAAGGCACACTTAGAAAGTTTGGCATATAAGGGATGCATCTTGTAAACAACGAAGAACTATTGTAAGAGGTTCTAGGTGTAATTGCTAAGTAGAGCTGTATACGAATATGTCGTCGAAAAAGACCAAGATAAATTTTCTCAAATAACAATGAAAAACATCATTTATGAGGGCCTAGAAAGTTTTTCGATGCATTCGTTAAGCAGAAGGGCATGACAATCCACTCGTATAAACCTTGATGAGTATGAAATGTCGTTTTGTAACGATCTTCGAGTTTTAAAAGGATTTGATGATAACCTCAACGAATATCCAAGTTCGAAAAATAACGTGATCCATGTAGTTCATCTAGTAATTTATCCACGGTTGGCATTGGAGACGAGTCTTTAATTGTGACTGTGTTTAAAGCACGATAGTCGGTACGCCATGTACCATCCTTTTTTCGAACAAGAAGTATCGATGCTGAAAAAGGGCTAGAGCTAGGTTGGATCAAACCTTCCTCTAACATATCAGCAACCATGATTTCTATCTGAGTCTTTTAACTCACCGGGTAACGATAAAGGCGAACTTTAACTGCATTGACACCCTCCTGTAAAACAATGAGTGATCTTGAGTGCGAGAAAGAGGTAAACCAGTAGGAACCGTAAACACATATGTAAATCCTTGTAAAACATTGGCCAAATCATTCGGAATGGTACGTGGTAACTGAAGAGTAGTATCAGGTGTGGTATCCATGGAGAAACAATAAATGGTTTATGCTTCAACGATTGCATATGTAGCCGATAAATGCTTAAAATGATGAAATTAGGCTTGAGAGGGTAACAAAGACGTATCACATGTGAGTGTGATTAATTTATCATCAAGATAAAACTTAATTGTGGCAAAACTATAGTCAGGAATAGGAGGTCCTAAAGTAGCCAACCAAGACGCCCCTAAGATAATATCTGCACCCGATATAGGTAAAACATATGCTAAAAAATTGATGAGTTCATTTTGGACATACAACTGAATTGAAGTAATCAAACCCTCAACTTGTATGAAGGTACCACTTTCAACTATCACACAAAAAGTTTTCAAAGGTTAAATATGAAGGCTTACATGTTTAGCAACCTGAGGTTGTATAAAATTATCAAAACTACCACCATCAAGTAAAACTTGAACTATCGTACCATATATAGACCCAAAAAGGCGAATAGTCGCTACCAAGTTGGATCTGTGGTATGCATTGAGGCTGAGATGTGGCTCTGTAGTTTCTTAAGGCAATAAATTAACATCTGGTTGTACCTTAGACTGTTCAATCGATGATGAAGTCAGGCTCGTCGGTCGAAGTCATTAGTAGCAACATTTGTTTATTTGGACATTTGTGATTCCACGTGAACTCGTCACCACATGTGAAGCAAATACCTTTTTCTCGACGTAGTTGCATTTCAGCCGAAGATAACTTTTTAATTGGTGGTATTGGATTTGTTTGGGGCTTGGGTAACAGTGGTGGCAAGGTAGATTACATTGGTGGCGGAGAAGAAAAAGTGGTTGATGTTGAAGAGTTAATGACAGAGGTTTTTGGTAGAGTGGATGGGGATCAAACTTAGGTTTATAACCATAACTTATTGTTTGTTTTTAATTAAGGGAACTGATAATTACACGGACAATTTTTATATGCACACGGTAATTTAATGTGACTAGACTAATATACCCCCTGATACTATTTTCACTATTTTCCCTGCTAGTACTCCTTTTAAAAACAAAATTAATTGTTTAACACCATAACCAAGTGTACGTCTTTTTCTTTCCCACTTCATACCACATGTCATTTTAACCTACCCATATAATCTATTTCACTGCTGATCCGCGATGCCTCTCCATCCACAGTCACCCCTCAAATTAGAGCAACAATGAAATATCATAATTGATGGTATTTTTAGAATTTTCAAAATATATACTCCGATCCGTATGAAAATGAATCAACATCTTCATAACAAGTTAACTTAAGATCCTAAGGTCACTTGCCATGTAACATAAAGAGGTAATATATTTGGATATTATGGCATAATCACAAATGGTGTTCTTTCTTAGCTTTGATGAATTAACAAAGTAAATCATTCCAATAAAAAAATGACATGGTAGCATCAAATCCAAAATTTTTTATAGAAAAGAATTAGGTGTGACTCTAACGGATATGCGTCGGTGGTGGTAAGGCACAAGAATATAATGAGATCTTGTTAAAATAGAGGTGGCCGTAAATGAGACACCGTTAGAATAGAGATGTCGTTGATATGGTTTGTCGTCACTGCGTTACAGTGACGGCTGTGGTGGGATATATGCCGATAATGTTGATGAATATGGGTTATGATGGTCACCGAAGGTGGGTTACTGTGAGGGTGCGTATGGGTTGTCAATGGAGGGGACAACATAGAGTGTGTGTGACTCTGTGAGCGTTCTACATTTTATTTTATTCCCGTGCTTGGAAATAGGAGTAATTAGGATCTGATCTCGGTGATAATAGTTGTTGGTTTATTGATAGAGAATATAGACCGAAAATAAGATGTTCTTGCATAAAGTTTAGTCGAAAAAGGAAGCACCGTTAGCATGGAGGAAGCCTTAAGTGGAGGCGTCACTCCATGAATTGAAGAAGGAAAGACGATGTACACTGTTATGTTGTATAATTCTTGAGGGTACATTCGTCTTTTTCTTTTAATTTTCCGTGTGCAAATAATTATTCTCCGTGTACATATCATCTGCCTTTAATTAAATAAGTGAGACAAATTACCTGCATGAATTAATGACTTGGGATATGTGCAATCATGTTTCGATGTATATGATCTTTCAAGTCACTAAGAAAGCAATCCAATAGGGCTTCTAGTGATAACTCCTCTACTCTATTAGCTATAACAGTGAACTGATGGTAATAGTCTACAACAGAGGTTGTTTGGGTGAGTTTGAAAAGTTGTGCACGAGGTAAATCATAATGTGATGGACAAAATGTTCTTCAGCCTCACTAGCCAACGAGTTCCAAGTACGTATCCCATTATCCTTGTGGAGCATTTGAAACCAAGGTATAACCGAGCCTTCAAAAATAGAAACGATGGTAATGCGTTGAGCATCAGGGTTTTCCTAATACGTAAAAAATTGCTCAGCCTGAAAGAGTCAATTAAGGAGTTCGGAGCCATCAAAACGGGGAAAATCATGTTTAACATGACGAATTTGCAAGGAGTTTTGGTTAGTAATTATGTTGTTTGGTTGTTGAATTTGTGTAGTGGAGAGTCGATCAATGCCACGAGTTAACACATCGAGAGTTCGTTGGATAATTTCGAGGGAGGTCTTGACACGCCGAAGTCGATTATCTTAGGCCACTTGACGATTATGACTGATGACATCAAATAACGTCTATTTTATAGTATCATTTGTCTCATGTAATTAACCAATTTTGTATAATTATTGCTAAGAATTGTTACTTAATCATTTGTATTTGAGAATTGCAGTAATTATGGAGTACTTGGTGAAAGTTAACTAAAAGGCACGCATTATGAAGCTTAAAAGAAGATATTTGAAGATTACTGTTTTGACAACCAATACGCCGTATACATCAAGGAAGATACGGCGTATATGTGCCTGCACTCACCAAAGACCACGAAGAAAACAAGATTCAATACGCCGTATTCAAGCTATATGGAAATAAAATATTCTGAAAGATATCAAACGTGGTCCCTACTCCAAGAAATCCCCAATACGCCGTATCCAAGACATTGGATACGCCGTATCGACCATATTCCAGACCCTATAAATAGAAAACTCAAAAACGAGTTTTAAGTGTGCTAAATCATATTCTCGATACCTAAACCATAAAAGTCAATTTTTAGAGGAGAAAAAGAGCAGAAGAGGTCGAGCAACGCTATTAATTCCATAGGAGACAACGTGTAATTTCTTGTACTCTTGTAATCGTTCAGTTTTTGGTATCATTCGTTAACTCGGTTAGTTTACCTTGGCTAAATCATTACTTTTGTATTAATTATGACGTTTGAAGGCTAATACCTTCGGGTATTAGCCATTATTATGAAGATCTTAATGTTTGGTTTGTTTATCTCGATTTCTTAATTTATCGTTGATTGCTTGTTTATGTTTATCAATTTATACTTGTTTACGTGCTTTTGTATGCGACCTATCATTCAACTGGATCTAGTGATACGGACCAAGTAATCTAGATGCCGGGATAGCTCTCCATATAGTGATTTATACATCTAGACCAATAGGATCACAATTAACGACCTATCTTTGCCCTTAGATTGTGAGCTTAGTTGGACCATAAGGTGACCTTGGTATCAACGAGTACGTTCTCGATTAATTGGTAAAGACTTGGTTAGTGGACTACTAGTGTATGAATTGCCATTAAGCAGTAAGTGGGTAAAGTCTCTATGAGCTAGGGTTTAACAAGATCACCATTGCTTTAATCCCTAAGATAGATTATAATCAGCAGATAAAGATGCTTTATGCGGATGCGTTTAATTGTGACAGAATTCTACGTGTCTAGGTCTTAGGAAGAAGTAACGCCTAAGTCTTAAGAATGATATGCCGCCTCGAGATAAGTTATCATTTCACTAAATAAACAAACCAACGTTCTTATTGGATTAATAATGGTTAATACAGTTTTCTTATATTTGGCTTGACCGCTCTTTTATCTTTTGTTAATTTGCTTGCGTGTCTTTTAGTGTCTTGAATTGGTTTTAGTCACCACAAAACCTGTGCCAGTCTCTCAGACTCAAAACCCCCCTTATCCATTAGATTTAGGATTAGCATAGGTTTAGCATAGATTAGACTAACTTAGATTAGAAAACCAAAGTATTAATAAATTGAAAGTGTTTCTCGCTCTTAGTGATCGACACCCTACTTACCACGAAACTCCCACCGACCGGGTACACTGCCTGTTAAAGTGTTGTTTTTGGTTAAGTCGGCAAAATATAAATTTAAAACTCGAAATCATAAAATTAACACTACACAACGACACCATCAAGTTTTTGGCGCCGTTGCCGGGGAGTGAGAATTAATCTTGATTTTTGTTTGATATTTTGGTTTTTAACATTAGATTAGATTTTTCCTTTAGGATTATTATAGTTTAAGATAAGTTTATATTCCTGTCTGTTTGCTTATTGTGTTTATGTAACACGGCATATTCAGTTTACTGAATACGACGTATTTGTTATTTGATGATTTTCTGCCCTAGTAAGTTCATTACAGGATGGACGACCCGAACATTACTATGGAGGAATACATCAGGCTCGAGGAAGACAAAGTTCGAAAACGTGGGAAAGTGTTTAACTGAGAAACTGCTAGGTATGGTAAGATCTGGTATGATGAAGATGTTTACGATCTCAGATCCGTTGAAACCGAATTCCCAGCTATAGTCTTCAATGATAATTTGTCATCGAATGAAACGCTCTCTTGTGAACCCACAATAAGTTCTCTTAACAACAATGAAATTGACTTTAGAATATCGTTTGACGAATCTGACGATGAAGATTACACGGTAGTTTTTGACAAAAACTCGTTTTCTTATAAAATAATTTCTACCAACGATTTGAAAACGGATTCGGAAAACGATAATAAAAAAGTCAATATACCTTTGTTTCCATCACATGAGCCTTCGGTCAGTTGTATTGAAGATTTAGACTTCTTTAAAGATTTTGAGAATGAATTTTCAGCCATTGTTTACAATGATGCTCTAACGTCTAAATCAGATTTCTCAACTAAACCCACTTTATGCCCTCAAGATATCGATGAATTTGATTTGAAAGATGAAACATCATTGTCCGAATATGATAAAGAGGAACAAAACATTTTGTACTTTAATGATCTATTCCCTTTCAACATAATTTATCCCGATGGTCTAAAATCGGATAAAGGCAATGATGATAATAAAGTCGATATGATACAATCTTCGGGGGGTAATGAAAATGCACAAGGGTCAAATAATCGGCTGAAAGAAAGTCATGATAAAATCAATAAAGTTTTCATTAAGAAAAGTTTTGTTATGGGATTAAAAGTGAATATCGTGGCTTGGAACTATTTTGTCAACGGGATGATTTTCAATCTTATTAAGAATTTGTATGTGCCGTTTGACATTCTGTTTGACCCTAAACGATATTATACGGATGGTGATTATGCAAGAATGTTGTGGAGGCCAAGGTACGTTTTCTTTACTTTGCTAAATCTAGGAGAATTTGGTCTCTAAGAACGGATACGGTGTATTAGGGTAAAACCAATATGGCGTATCCACTTTTTTTAACTGAAGTTGACTAAGTCGATAAAATTCGCCAATACCGCATATTACTCAAACACCAATACGACGTATTGAATCTGGGTATAAAAACCCAACTGATACGCCGGATTGAGATTTTTACACACACTCTTTACTCACACAAAAGTTTTACCGCGATCAAAATCTTGGAAATCAATTTCTCTTGTTATCATTCTCATATCTATTACAGTTTTAAGGTACTAAGATCTTCCCTTTACCATTTGTTTTATTTTTCGAATTGATTTAGAATGAGAGTTAGGGGTAGGATTTTGATTTTTTGTTTTGAGAACTTATACCTTATTTACCTAAGCTTATTTAGGATCCCCTTTTCCCCCTGTAATGAGCATAGGAGATTTGAGAATTAGGAAATGGGTCAAAATGGGTAGAAAAGGAAACCCCTTTTCGTTTTTAAACTGCAGAGCAATACGGCGTATCCACTCAAACGGATATGACATATTGACTCAATTTTACCCAATTTCTAAAACCTCAATACGACGTATTCAGTAAAATGAATACGGTGTATTGATCTGAAACCCATGCGCCGTATTAGTTTCAATCTATATGGCGTATTGACTAGACTGATTTTGATATGACGTGTCCATTTTTGAATACGCCGTATCTAACCTCAGAACAGAATGTTTAAAATTTTATAAACTTAGTGCTAATCTTGTTGATTTTACAGATATGGCTCTTCCACCAAGAGATCAGAGGCACTAGTACCTTATGTATGAGGGATTACAGTACACTAATGCGAATATAGCAGATTTTGAGACGAGGTTGGCTAGGATATACAGGAGAGAGGTGCATAGGGTTCAAGTATTCGATTTTGGAGGATTACCAGATTTGATAGCTAAAGGGTTGAGTACTAGGATGCTGATGGAGCACAGGGATGCTCAGGGTCAGAGTGTGTTTACTAGCCGAGCCTAGAGGCGGCTATTTGTTATTAGAGGCCTGTTGGTACATAAGCTCATTTTGGAGTTCTTTAGTACGTTTAGGTTTGGAGAGGCAGTACTTGATTTGGATACGGTTGGAGCTTTACAGTTTTAGTTAGGAGGCATATGAGCTGGAGAGAGTTTATTTTGGCCTTAAGATTACACACAGCTGAGGAGATGCAGACTGTTGGTTTTGGTTTATATTGGACTGAGAGTGCGAGACGGATCCTCGACAAGGGGGATTTGAGTGCTTACTGGATCGAGATCTCATTTGTGGGGGATTTTCTGGGTACACCCCCTCTTATACTCTTATCAGGGATCCTATGCTGAGTTTGTGCCACAGATTAATTGCTTGTAGCATTGCTGGGAGGAGTCAGGCACCTGAGAAGGTGACCGTGACAGATTTATTTTATTTGAGAGGGATGGACGTTTGCTCAGTCAACGTCCCTTATCTGTTGGCTAGGTACTTGAGATTATTTGCTTCGGGGAGGAAGCAGGGGGCGATGATATCTGGAGGTCAGTTTGTTGCTCGTTTGGCTGAGCATTTTGGTTTGCTTACTAAGGAGAGGCTCCAGGGGTTGATGGTGATTGTACGAGACCTCCTTGTTATAGATATGGCCGAGTTGGTGAGGCTGCAGATATGCGTAGAGCTAGATGATACTTGGTCCTGGGTACCCGCAGGACCTGCTAGGCAGGAGGGTGATGCAGGAGGAGTTCTGAGGAGGCTCCGGTGGCATCAGGAGGTGATGATGAGGATGAGGAGATGCCTCAGGCTGTGCCACCACCGCCTTGGACTCAGGGTGAGAGGATTGCCCGATTAGAGGAGGAGGTGCATGGTATGCGTGAGGCACTTCAGGGTCAGAGAGAGGTATTGGATAGCATGGCTAGTGACTTTTCCAGGTTTACTACATGAACTGTCACTAGCCTCGCACGGTTGATGGACAGGGCCGGTGTGCCTTACACGAGATATTCAAAGTCACTGATGGAGTACCAGAGACGCACCAGGGAGAGGACGGATGGTGCCAGCACTTCCACAACCCCGCAGCAGCCAGACCCATGATCCCTCTCTAGGGCTCAAGCCAAGCCGAGCTCGAGCTTGACAAGGCTTGAGCTCGGCTCAAAATTCAAAAGTTAGCCTCGAGCTCGGCTCGATAGTTTAACAAGCCTTAATCATCAAAGCTTGAGATCGGCTTGAATAATATTCAAATAAGGCTCGAGCTCGGCTCGAAAAGCTCGACTTTATTCATAAATGTTGTATTCGATAGCTAAACTTATCAATAAGGTTAATAAAATACGTGACGGACTCAAGAGTAAAGAATTATACAAAACATTTAAGCATTAGGGTTTAAATATACTTCTACGATAAATACTTAGCTATTATACCAATATTCACATTAGCATTTACGTTGTTTATATAAATATGTATAACTAAATTATTTATGTACATGAAAGCTCGAAAAGCTCGATAAAAGCTCGAGCTCGAGTTGCTAGATAAAAGCTTGGCTTGATTGCAGCCCTGCCTCTATCCCTTATCTTTTGTTTGTATTATCTGTATATTTATTATTCATATCATGATGTATCTAACTTTAAAACAGGTTCCCATATTTTTGTGTATATATTATGACGTGACATTTTGACTTGTTTATGCATGATAGAATCAAGCCTGGCAGTAAGTTCAGCACCATAGTTCGTGAATATGTTACGGAACCAAGCACGCTATCCAAATCAAGAGCAGAATTGAGAAGAGAGAGTGTTTAAAAGAGTAAAGAAGCTGAAGAAAAGTCTAACTTAAAGACTTCACTGTAAACAAAAGTGCTTCCCGGGAGACAACCCGGATTGTTATTTAATTTTACCGAGTCTGTCTTCCCAGACATCAATACGGCGTATCCGCTCCATACCATACGGCGTATTGTTTGTTTGGACGTTATCAGTCCTTTATTTTTATGCACTTTAAACTTTATTGTCAGTCCTGTCAATACGGCGTATTCATGCACATGATACGGTGTATTCAACAGACTGACCAGTATTAAGATACTTTTTACAGGTTTCTCGATACGGCGTATTCTAGTTTATGGATACGGCGTATTGGTTTCATGTACAGTTTTGTTTAGCTTATTTAAAATTAACCGTAGATACCCAAGATAGGATTTTGCATGTTTTTTCTATATTTTACACAGGATCTCGCTGAAAAATAAATCGACGAAGTTGGTGGAGTATTTACAAATCTAGAAATCTAGAAGTGTTGGAGTCTTGATATCTCAAGTCGGCTGTTCAACACACAATCTTGCTCTTAAACTCAACATGGAGAATCTACCGAGCAAAATATCAGGGGAGTTTCTCATTCTAATTCTTTTAAATTCCCGTTTTTAATGTTTTATCTATACAACGAGGACGTTGTATAATTCAAGTGGGGGGATGGGAATTATAATGTATACTTGTCTTATTTTTCATACTAAAATACTTAAATTATGCTCAAATTTAATATTTTTTCAAGCATACTTTTGTGAAATTACTTGATACATAACCCGCACACAATAACCCTTGTTAGATATTGTGAGGATTTAACCTTATCCGTTTCCAAATATTTACAAATTCCACAAAATATGAGTGTGCCGGTGATGTTGTAGACTTTAGAACTTGGCTTGGTATATCTATTCGAGACCGCAATAATGAGTACTATGGATTTAGATGGAGTAACTTGTTTAAATTGGTTAAATTTTAAGATTACACCCAAAAAGCCTATACATGTTGTTTATTAACTAACTACACTGGTTAGTTAAATCTCGTATAAACCTTTTGTTTACTCTCATCTTAAGAGTAAGATACCCCTAGAAAAACTAATAGAGCCAATCCTTTAGGAATAACACCAACTATCTGTTTCGTTACACCTTTACACCTTAGCCTACCCTGTTAGATTATGTCTATTTATCAGTTGCTAGTTGCTTAAAGTGTAAAGTATGTATTTTCCGAGTCTTGTGTGAATTTTCTATCTTTGGTACGGCTGGGAAGAAATTTGCACATTGCAAATGAGAATGTATAAAGTAGTCAAAACTCGTGTATTTTTACTACCAACGCAATTATTGGTACGTCCGAAGAATGAAGAATTATCAAAGGAATTATCCGGAGTTATTATGATCGTCAAAATGGTGAAATTACACCGAGTTTCGTAGTATAGTATAGTTAAAAAAAACAAAAAATTTAGAAAATCGTAACAAAAAAAAGATGAGGAAAGTTTAAAGATAATCATTTCGCAAAAGCTTAAACCGAAGGAATGATATGAAGGATCGATTATTTGTTGATACGTCTTATAAGTCAACGATGCAGAGTATTGTATAAAGTGGTAGATATCGCCACTTTTCTTGTAAAAAGTATGGGATGATTGAGAAGTTGACCGTTACGGGAACGCCAACTCAGGTTGTTATTTTTGATTTATGATCAAGACGTTTGTAAATAGTTGTGTCTTAATCATGGTAACGGTAGGGAAAAAAGTGTCTAGCAACTTATATCTTGGACATAGTCTATTTGCTTCGTAATTTTTTATTTAACAACAATTTAATTCCCTTTCCTAATCATTAACCATGGGTTTTATGCCAATGAGGATGTGATCGAGCATGCATGTCTATTCCGTCGTTACGGTCATGTATTCATGTCTTAGCTGCCTTGTTGGTTTATTACTAATGGTAAAAGTTAGAAGATCCCTACCCTATATCATTCTTCATCCTAACCCTTGGTTAAACTCGAATGAGGATCACACATGTCTATTCCGTCGTTACGGCCATGTATGTGTGCTTCAGCTGCCTTGTTGGTGTGGTACTTTTGGTGAAAGATTGTAGAATGATCAACCCTAAGCCTTATTATAAAAACCCATTTTACCTTTATAAACTTGTTACTCTTTAGCTCTAGTGGTGGAGATGTGTATCCTTGCCAAGCCTATGATAGAATACTCGTCACGACCGAGCAATTGAGCGAATTAGTTACACGTTACCACATAGATTAGTTGAGTGATTTGAGTGTTTTCATCTTCCTATTTCGTGAGGTGTTTGGTTGTGTACTTGTAATAGATCAAATAAATGCTTAAACAGAAAAATCCTTAGGGAAACATTTTCATAAACTTCTAAAGGCTACTTGAGGACAAGTAGGATTCAAGTGGGGGAATATTTGATAACATTAAATAACGTCTATTTTATAGTATCATTTGTCCCACGTAATTAACCCATTTTGTATAATTATTGCAAAGAATTGTTACTTAATCGTTTGTATGAATTGCAGTAATTATGGAGTACTTGGTGAAAGTTAACTAAAAGGCACGCATTCTGGAGCTTAAACGAAGATATTTGAAGATTACTGTTCTAACAACCAATACGCCGTATCCATCAAGGAAGATACGGCGTATCTGTGCCTGCACTCACCAAATACCACGAAGAAAACAAGATCCAATACGTCGTATCCAGGAAAGGCAATACGCCGTAATCAAGCTATATGGAAATAAAATATTCTGGAAGATATCAAACGTGGTCCACACTCCAAGAAATCCCCAATACGCCGTATCCAAGACATTGGATACGCCGTATCGACCATATTCCAGACCCTATAAATAGAAAACTCAAAACGAGTTTTAAGTGTGCTAAATCATATTCTCGATACCTAAACCATAAAAGTTGATTTTCAGAGGAGAAAAAGAGCAGAAGAGGTCGAGCAACGCTATTAATTCCATAGGAGAGAATGTGTAATTTCTTGTACTCTTGTAATTTACCTTGGCTAGTTTACCTTGGCTAAATCATTACTTTTGTATTAATTATGACGTTTGAAGGCTAATACCTTCGGGTATTAGCCATTATTATGAAGATCTTAATGTTTGGTTTGTTTATCTCGATTTCTTAATTTATCGTTGATTGCTTGTTTATGTTTATCAATTTATACTTGTTTACGTGCATTTGTATGCGACCTATCATTCAACTAGATCTAGTGATACGGATCAAGTAATCTAGATGCCGGGATAGCTCTCCATATAGTGATTTATACATCTAGACCAATAGGATCACAATTAATGACCTATCTTTGCCCTCAGATTGTGAGCTTAGTTGAGCCATAAGGTGACCTTGGTATCAACCTTGATTAATTGGTAAAGACTTGGTTAGTGGACTACTAGTGTATGAATTTCCATTAAGCAGTAAGTGGGTAAAGTCTCTATGAGCTAGGGTTTAACAAGATCACCATTGCTTTAATCCCTAAGATAGATTATAATCAGCAGATAAAGATGCTTTATGCGGATGCGTTTAATTGTGACAAAATTCTACGTGTCTAGGTCTTAGGAAGAAGTAACACCTAAGTCTTAAGAATGATATGCCGCCTCGAGATAAGTTATCATTGCACTAAATAAACAAACCAACGTTCTGATTGGATTAATAATGGTTAATACAATTTTCTTATATTTGGCTTGACCGCTCTTTTATCTTCTGTTAATTTGCTTGCGTGTGTTTTAGTGTCTTGAATTAGTTTTAGTCACCACAAAACCTGTGTCAGTCTCTTAGACTGAAAACCCCCCTTATCCATTAGATTTAGGATTAACTTAGGTTTAGCATAGATTAGCATAGATTAGACTAACTTAGATTAGAAAACCAAAGTATTAATAAATTGAAAGTGTTTCTCGCTCTTAGTGATTGACACCCTACTTACCACGAAACTCCCACCGACCGGGTACACTGTCCGTTAAAGTGTTGTTTTTGGTTAAGTCGGCAAAATATAAATTTAAAACTTGAAATCATAAAATTAACACCACACAACGACACCATCAATGACGTTAAATATTAGATTCAACGAGTCGTTCCACTGTAGTCACGAGTTCTTTCAAACGAGTGTGTTCAACCGTGGATTGAATAAAAGCACCAAATGTAATGATCTTAAATTATAAGGGAAAAGAACAGCTTTATTACAATGTAAACCTTCTCAAATTAGTGGAATACAAGTGCAAACATAAGCAAAACAAGAAAATGCATAAAGAATTGAAGTTTATGATGAACAAATGAGGAAGATTTATGCAAAGAGAATTTAGGGAGATAAGGCCATGTCATTCTTCACCAACTTCTCTTTTGCCTTGCACCTCTTCTTTAATCACGTAGCTTTAGGGGTAGTTTTCTCGCACGACTACTCTTTCTAACTGCTTCTATCTTTTCTTTTGAATTGTTTCCATCATGTGACATACTAGTAATTTTATACTAATAACATAGCTAATGGAAAAGGGAGATGATTAACAACATTTGATTTGAATTGACACACTCCATTGTACATATTGTTAAAACACGTCATAAATAATGTACAACTGTGTGATGCAAAAAATAAAATGTCCCAATAAATTTTGAAAATGTGCAAATCAATTCCCAATGGAAAAATAAAGTTATTTTCTAAGTTTGACAAAAACATCATTTCTTTTGTCAAAAACTAAACAAAAAGTAAAAGAATAGTAATAAAAAGAAGAGTAAATTGCATAAATAGTCCTTAAAGTTTGGCCAAATTGCATGTTTCGTCCTAAACGTTACGAAAGTGCAAGGATCGTCCCTGTGGAAAACCTTTGGTGCAAGTATCGTCCCTGTGGGGAAACCTCTGGGCAAACCTTTGGTGCAAACCAAAGGTTTCCCACAGAGACCATCCTTGCACTTTCGTAACGTTTGGGACGAAACATGCAATTTGGCCAAACTTTAAGGACGATTTATGCAATTTACTCTAAAAAGAACATAAAAATTTGAAAAAGACAGTGTAATAGGGTTTTAGGATCATTTTAGCCCAATCACTCAAAACCCTTTCATTCTAACACACACACACACTATCATCTAAAATGGCGACTGCAGCAGCTGCCGCTAGATCCTTTTTCCGGTCAGCTTCCATCCGTAGCGCGGCGGCGCGTGCCTCATCTCATGCCAAATCCACTCGCTCCACTTTTCGCACTATCAACCAAAAATCACTCTCTCATCGCATCTTCAGGTATACACACTCACAGATCTATTATTTTCATAACTTAAATTTAATCTTTTTTTAATACCCACTTGGTATATGTTAGTTAAGATGATTATTTCAATACCCTTTTAATGATTTGTGACAATTTGTTATAATTGATGCTAATTGATGCTAAAAATAGCTCATTTTGATAGTGGCACATAGTTAATAGTTTTAGGAAAGTACAAAGATTTTTACTTTTAAGTTTTAACCAATTGAATGTTTTCGTTTTAATGTGGAAGTCACTGTGTTCACTAGTTATATTTAAGGAAGAAAAAGAAAGAAAATGAAAAGCAAACAGAAAATGTTGTATTCTCGAGTAGCGCTTAAGGAGGAAAAGGACTCAAAGTTAGTGTGATTTGGTTGGTTTTTAAATCAAAGCGTTTTCTCCTAAAATTGGGCCGAAAATGTTTACTTTACATTACTTTACTTTTCTAGTTTCCTTTACTATCAAATAGGATTATCAAGACTTTGAAAAGCCAATAAGGTCACTTTTTTTTTGGCTTACGAGCTTATCAACAATAAATCATGGCTTATTTATAATAAGCTACAAGCTCAACTTGATAAGCTCACAAGCTGAAAAAAGTAAGCTTATCGCCTTTTAAAAAGCTCGATAAACCAATAAGCCTAGAAAATAAGCTAATTCAAACACCGCCTTAGTTTGAGACAAACAAAAATAGTACAAACAACTGTCACATTTTATCTTGATATGACACACTTTGCTGACATGTACACATCTTAAGAGTTATTAAATACCCCTGTCGTTTCAGTAAAATGTATCATATCGGGATGCAATTTGAAAGTTGATTGTTAATAACTGGTACTATAAAAAGTAAAAAATTCACTTTGATACAAATCGGAAAGTAAGTTGTTAAGTTTAATAAATATTTCGTGGATTTAAATAAGAGTTTATCTTATTTAGATATTCACATGATATATGCTACTTAACATGATTACCTTACTACCCTTTTATTAATTTGTGATAACTAGTGAGATTTGATATTTTAGAGCTGGTAAACTTTATGGAATTCGTAGTGTATTTTGTGCTGTAACAATATAACTATAAAAATGTTGGGTTTTTAGGTGAAGATGTGGGGAATTTGATTATTGTTGTTTTTTTGTTTGTTTGTTTAGTTCTCCAGTTGAATTGAGTGCTTGTTTGGAATCGTTGCAACCATTTCACACGGCTACTGCTTCGGCATTGATGACTTCTATGCTTACGCTTTCTCAACGTGGTTATGGTTGGCTTCCTGAAGGTAAACCGTCTGATTCTTGTAAATTTTTGTAATTTTTATCTAGTTTGTAGATGACAATATCTGATGTATGTGGGCGGTTGTTTGTGTGTTTATGTGTGTGATATGCATCTAGTGGCAACTATAAACATTGGTTGAGAGATTAGGTAGTCACGTAGGATGTGGTGTTTGGGAGGTGAAATGATAATTTTTTGTGTGGCTATGGTGATTCGAAGATAGTTTTGTACTAGTATTTCAGTAGTCTTTATTTGATATTATGATTGTTATGTGAATTTAAAGTAGATAGTATATACAATATCATGCTCTTCAAAGTTCCCTCATTTATAGGAGAGGCAATGTTACTTTGTATAGGTTGTGGATTTTGTTTATGTCCAGGTAACCATTGAGTTCTTCTCTATGGAACTTTTGAAATGTCTTAAGAATCAATGTTCTTCTAAGTTGTATCGAGTGAAGGTCTATCGTGAAGTTTTATGGCTTATCCAGTCTCATCCACTTACACGTTCTATATAACTTTGCTAGAACCAAGAACTATTTTTATTAAATATACACGTGTTACATGCACCAATTGTTTTTTCTTACCAATAAAACTATTCTTGCTTGCATCTTTCTCTCCATTTCAACCTCCATCTCTTGATCGGTTTCCTAATCACTGAGTTTTTCTTTTTGATTAGGTATCTAACAACGGGTCATAGGTCACTCCCTGGTCTTCTGTAATTCAGTTTGAGGTATGTTAGTGCTCATTCAACAGTGTCTTTAGATGACTAGTAGGGTAGTTTACATGTATATTCTAGGTCTCTTTACAACCAAGGAAGAAACATCTTCGACTCGGTTTTTTTGCATAGTGCTTATTACCTTTCTACCTTTGGTGTTCTTAAACAACTTTCCATACCATGCACCGTCATTTTAAAACATTTTAGACTCGTTTTTTTATGCATAGTGCTTATTACCTTTCTACTGGTATCATTTTTTGTTCCTATACAACTTCCCCTACTTTGCACCGTCATTCTATGTGTGTATGCAAATATGCATAGATGTTTTGTAATTTAATTTTCTCTTCCTCCATCTTTCTTGATAAAGTGGTAAATGCTTTTGTAATATTATTTTGTCTTCCATCTTGTTTGATAAACTGGTAAATGCTTTTGTAATTTTATTTTGTCTTCCATCTTTCTTGATAAAGTGGTAAATGCTTATGTGTAGGCCTTGACAAGACTAGATGAAGATCAGGAAGCAAAGATGGAATGACATGGATCTGTTTTGTTTTAAAGCTTTGTTTGAATAGAAAACATATAGGTCCATTGGTTACCTTCTTTAAGATTAATAATGAATCATACACTTTTGAGATGAGCACGATATATGCTTAGTGTTGGAGGATATAGTTTCGTAGCACGGTTTATTGTTCAGCTGTTTAACATCACTAAATGGTTAAATCACATGTGGCTTTATGAATGAGAATTTTACTCTACCGTCCTGTATACTTGAGCATTACTACATTTTTGTGATAACTGCAATGAATGACCGTGGACTTATCAGTTGTATCCTTGTTTAATCAGTATGCAATGACGATGTGTGATGAGTAGTCAGAAGATGGATGCAAAAGGCTTTGTAGAAACTCTTCTCGCCAATTTATGAGAATTAGTAGACTTTTTCGGCCTATCTTGATAAACATGCTCTGTGAAGCCAATGATAACAGGCAGAATGTATTTTCTCATCAGACTCAAATAAGTGTCTGGATCATTTCTCTCATGTTTCTGTATTGCTTTATGAATTCATCAACATGTGTCGATTATGTAACAACTACTTATCTTTACATCGCTTTTGTCCCCATTTAAAAAATAACTTGTAATGATGCAAGACTTTGAACAATTTGTAAAAGATTATACCAGTTTTACCACTATCGCAATCTGAATGATGTACGTTACCTGTCTTGAACTGATGATGATGATTCCTTTAATTCTATTACGTTACCTATCACTTTTCTTGAGCCCTTTTAACTCTGTCAAGTATGCATGTTAATTCACCTGTTCACTCATCTTGAAATCGCATTTCGTGCATTGAAATGTATAAATATTATTCTATGCCAGTGATCAAATAGAGGTGTGTAAAATTTGATCTTAACAGTTGAACTAGACTGGACCGCTAATGTATGGTTCACTTCTTGGTCCATGGCATGGGCACTACCCCTGCAAGCCAAAAGTTCAATATAGACCCAACATTTGTCATAGACCCAATGAACCAATCATAGCCACTCATTTTTTCATCAAAAATAAAAAAACCCACTTTCCACCTCTTTTTAAAAAATAAATATCGTTCACACCACACAAAAAATCCCGTTATTCGTTACGCAAAACAAAACATACCAGTCGCGACGAGAATGTAAAATTATCATTCTATAGAGGGGGGCCGACACTATAAACTATTCGAGAAAAAAACAAATTTTCTTTATGATTTTATGAAGTCATATAGATTTTTAAAGAAATCATATATGATTTATGAAATCATATATGATTTTATGAATCATATATGATTCGTTTGTACAATCATATATGAATTCGTCTACGAATCATATATGATTTTAAATCATATATGATTTTATGAAATCATATATGATTTTATGAAATCATATATGATTTTATGAAATCATATATGATTTTATGAAATCATATATGATCCGTTATACGAATCATATATGATTCGTTATACGAATCATATATGATTTTCGCAATTCGTGACTGAAAAAAAAAATCGAAAAAAAATTCCTCGAAAGTATATCGTGTCACCCGTCTACTGAAAGATAAAAAAATACTCGTTGCGATGGTGTATTTTTTGTCGTGTGACGATTTACCGTTTGTAAGATATTTTATTTTTAAAAAAGAGGTGGAAAGTGAGTTTTTTTATTTTTGATGAAAAAATGAGTGGCTAGGATTGGTTCATTGGGTCTATGACAAATGTTGGGTCTACATTGATCTTAACTCGAAAAAGACAGCCAAGTTTTTTTATGCCAATACCACGTCTTGTTCTTTCATCTTTCTTCCTCAACTTTGACAACATGAATGTGGTCAGCTCTCACAAGTGTCCGAAATGTGTAGCGTAAGGGGACAATCTGTGTTGCTAAACTCTTACTAGACGAATAAAAGACGCAATTAGTTTTATATGCACAAGTAGCAGCATTTGTTCCTCAATGAAATCAGAGATCATGAAGAGCCACCCAGATCAGCAGTTTGGTACCTTCTGCAATAGTTTCAGGACTGGATTCTGTATCCTATCGACTTTATCATGAAGCTTCAAGTGGCAAAGCTTTGGCACGGCACTCAATAACAAAGCAGTTAGTGTGCTGGGTACAGGGGGCCGTTCGCAAGCCATTCGTCATTTTTGGGTACCATTGGCGGCCATACTGCACCGGCTGTTCGTGCCATTCGTCCCTTAGCCAACGGAATGGCTAAATGCCATTGGTTTTTTTGTTTTGTGAGTGGGGTTTTTATGAGGTTTTTGTGGGACTCGTAAGTATGAATAACATGTTATTGGTATTTTTATTGGGGAGGGTGTTTTAGTTATTGAGGTGTTATTGGATGGATGTTGAGGTGGTGTTGGCGCTGACGTAGAGTACCATCGGCATACCGTTGGTATCCAGTGCACCTAGCTGTCATTTTCTTTGGAGTATAACACAAGTATGCAGAGTTTTTGACCTTATTAGATACCGTATCATTTGGACTTTATGGATATGCCTTGATGTGTTCAGTCCCCAAAGAGTACAGGAGTTAGAGAGCTTTAACCCCGACACAGGACGGGATTACTGTACAATATAGACTCCTAGACGATCTACTCGACGTACAAAACTAAAAAAAGAAACATTGGCTGCATCGATACACCAAAGAAAAGCATATACCTTGGTGGCAAACCTAATCCTCTATTAACCCAGCACAAAGGTCACTTATAATGTTTACGAGCAACATATAGTGTTGGAATATGAACAAAATATAAATTACATATGTCCGGGAATTATTTGAGCCTATGGGGACGCACGCATTTACACAGAGAATATATTTATTAATGTAATTATGTTTATTAATGTAATTAATATATTTATCGTATATTAATTATATTAATATGTTTCACGAAATATTAAGACCGGTCGAACTAAAAGAGTATAAGGGAGGAGAGTGTCAATTAATGAAAGTTAAGGAGGTGTTGTATTATAACTTGGAGACCAAGTCATTGGGTTATATATACTCCCATAACTTTCATAAATTAGACGATATATGATATATCCCTAATAATGTCAGTCGACATCTTATTATCTTTGGCATGCATGAATTCTATTTTGCAATCGCATGGATGTTAATCACATGCATGGTTTTATGCATATATTATATATGCATGCCATGTTTAATGAATGGAAATTGTTTCCACATTGTTTTGACAATCTGTTAAATATCCCCTTGAGGGATCGATCATGTGAAGCCAAGATTAAAAAACAAGAACATAGTGTTCCGATGTTTTATCGTGAAACAAGTACTAGCATTCTAGCGTATCTCCGTGACGTGTAGTGTGTGTCGAAGTAGAGGGATTATTCTTTGATCCTAGTAGTTCGCGTGGTATTAGCTTTATACACACGCGTATATAGAAGACGGTGTTAACGGTTACCTTTAAGCGGTGTATCGTTTCGTGCTAAAAGGTAAACATCTTCTATCCTTGTTAATTAATGTATTCTACATGTAATCTTTAATTCCGCTGCGTACTCGTGTTAATTAATTGGTTAATTAGATCGTAAAACCCAACATATAGGACTAGATATATTATCTATTTATCTAGACACAAAAATATGAGTTTGTACGATCATACAGCATTATTACAGCAATTGTGAGTGACCACTTCATATTGTATAAAAGGCCACAACCCAACCATTTGTATGCTTATTCCAAACAACCAATTGTTCCCTTTGACACTGGATACATTTCGAGACAAGAAAGGACTATTTGTTTTCGTTAGCTGATAACAAGAAAATTGCATTTGAAAAAATCAATCGACGTGTCATCGTTAAAGAGTTTTTGTAACACATCGAGTGTGTCATGTTTTAATCAAAAATTCATCAACGTCTAGTCTTTTACTGGACCCAAAATCGATTTCCAGTTGTCATCAAGTTTAAGTTTGATTATATAGAATCTCGCATGTTCACCTACCGCGTGCTGTATGACGATGTCACTAGAAGGATTTCCATTCGTCATTGGTATACTAAAGAGTATCACTCTGAATGTTCTGGCAAATATCACAATGATATTGCGTAGGACTCTTGATAACAGCTTGTGAAACTGATGATGTTCAACAAGTGTTTGAAATGGAATGTGTCCTAACGAGATTTTGATTGATCTCTTGGCTCTAGGACTCGAATTAGTGCATTCTCTGGTTTTGTACGCGGAGGCTGGAGAAGATTGCCACCTATTCAATATACAACAATCTCAGGAATGAGATGTCAATAGATATCGTTGTGTATACTCAGTGACAATATGAGACAAGTTTTCTTTTTAAGAGGAAACTCGAATGGCTGGGAGGTTTAATGTGCATTGCATTCATGGGTCCATGATGTCATTTTCAATGTCAGCAATCAACTTGTAATACTTGTACTGCATATGTTATTACTCCGGTTTCTGCCTTTTGTGGTGTGGAGGGGCTTCTTTGTTTAGCACATTATCCATACAGTTTCTTTTTAATTCTTAACGCCTTCTAATGCTTACCCTATGACGTCATTACTAACACCTTGTTGTGAGTGTTCCTGAGTGTTAGCTCAATCTTAGTTGTAACACCCTCCAAATCTGAGTATGCAGCGGGTAATGTTGAATATCGAGGCGTTACTTTATTGGGTCAATTGCTACAAGATCTGGAAAGACTACTAAACGTTTGTCATGTTGAAAAAGATACATTGGATTAACAAAAATTAATGTTTTGTTACTTTAAGCTCATAGCTTCAAATAGTTTCAAAAAATAAGATAAAGATTTTCCCCGGGTTTTTACAAATTGTACCTAAAGTGTATAATAAGACCCCGAATCTTTTGTGTTGACTTCTTAAATTATTGACCACCCCAATGTATCATTGCACTCGTGCCTTATTGACCTGAAAAACATGCTTAAACGTAACATAAAGTTGGTGAATTCATAGGTTTAGGTAAATTAATTGGTAGGGACCGCCAGGACTTCCATGTGCATGATTATAGCAACAATGAAAACTTCATAACAAGTATTTACGTTCTCTCTAAGCTCATGACACCGAAGCTAGACATGTATGAATGCAAATATAAATTTGCCAACAGGTGTCCGTGAATGATGTGCTAACCCTGCAACATCCCAGATTCGACATGGTATGCGTTCGTTCCCAGTGATAGCTAGTCACCCGAACGGGGATCGTCAATCCCTAATAGATCTATCCATAACATTCGCGCACCGCACATTGTTATTCCCAACTCACATCTTTGCATTACAGTCCATGATCAGGACATCATAAAAGGGGTTATGGTAACTTAGGCAAACCGTATTCATGGCTAAAATGTACACTTTCGTCCAGTTTGTAAAACAAAGCATGTATCACCCAAGGCTCTGCCACAAATTTATGTAAATCATTTAAATAATTGTTAAGCATGGGGCTATGGAACTCCCTTAGCCGGTGAGTCTCTGAATGATAACAAGTATCCAGGTAGGTTGGGGATCACTCGGTTAAGTACACTAAGTAAGTGACGGTTCCAAGTCTTTAGTTTACAATTTAAACTAACGACTCCTTTGTATAAACTAAATTCCATTTTAAGTTTATATATACCGTCTATCACTAGTGGTGATGTTGATGCACACGATCATGGTTCTTATGGATCTCGATGGTTCTCAGAAAACGTTAAATTCGAGCATTATAATAATTATACATTATTTATTAACTCGTTATAAAAGCGTTCGATGTCCGAACTCTTAGTGTTCGACCGAATTTTCAAGTGTTTATCTATTTCATTTTGGTTTCTATATAATACCCTTATGTTTCTAATATTTTCACTTTTAGGTCCTAGGTTTACAAATTAACATAGTTTTTATTTTAAACTTTTAGTTTTGAGAAAATTGAACGAAAATTTGGTCTTTAAGTTTACAAAGAGATAGTTTAGGTTTTTATTGTTACACTTTCATACTAGTTTCCACAAATGTTTCACAAACAGTCCCTGTAGTTTTTGTATTTCGAAAAGTGACATTTCAAATCCCTTAGGTTTCGGAAATTTCAGTTTTAGTCCCCGACTTTGTAAAAATCGCATTTTCAACTCAATTAAATCCCGACAAGTGGTATTTGGTCTTATTAGTCTATATAAGACAACCAAGCCATTTCCGGTCTAATAAATAGCATTTCGGCTTATAAATAAGACATTCGTGCTTTATTATTGAAAACTTTTTGAACGGCCTTATTGGGATCCGTTAATGGTCCGTTTTTTAACTTACCATAAGGTCCAATATGTATTTAAATAAGTCCGAAAGCCTTTTAAATAAGCTCATCACTGGGCTGTTAAGCTAAAATAGCTCGGTGGAGGCTTATGGAAGTTTATTTCGTGGCTTATTGGGCTTAACTGGGCCCAACTAGCTCAACCCGATTAGAACCTTAAGGGTTTTCTAAACATTTTTGCTTATTTTCTATCCTAATTACGCCCAATAATTCTGTTTTCTTTTTATCTTATTCACAATAAGCTTATAAGGTCCTTTTTTGGGCCGGTTTGGCCTGTTAAGGCCAGGGCGAGATTTATAAATGTCCACCTTGATTTACTTTTATTTATAAAACTGTGTTTATACCTTTTCTAAGCTATAGAGTTTCTACTCAAAATCTAAGTTTCTTAAATGGTCTTGTTGGGTACATTCGAGTCCATTAAGCTCACTTAGGTTTAATAAGCACTTTGGAGGTCGGTTTGCTTATTTTGCTTATTCGATAAGCTAATAAGCCCGCTGTTGGGCCTATTGGGCTCGATAGAGTCGAATGAGTTTTAGAGGTTAGGGCTTGGCCCATTATACATTATTTGAGTCAAGTAAGTTCCTTTTTAACTTGTATAAGCTGAGGTATGTTTTTTTACCAATATAGCTGTTATAGAGTTATGTGAGCTTATATGCTCTTATTGGACTCGCAAAATAGGCTAAGTAAGCCCATTTAGGGATCTCGGTTGGGTGTCTAATAAAGTAAAGGCCCATACTAACAACTTGAGCACTTCCAATTCGAGATTAGGCTCGGTGGCTATGTTATAAGCGTGGCTTATGTAATAAGCTCTCGCTAGCCTTGTTTGGGCTCGGTTAAGGCTGGTTAGGGGTTCTAGCCTTTATGGTTGGGTACGTTTAGGTCCCGAAATATTTATTAATGTGTTATATGGTTCTTGCTTAAATTGTCTAGCACTAAAACAAACGCGTCTAGCATTTTCTAAGCGGGACCCGTTATGCAAAACGTTCGTTAAAGATTTAAACTTGTGTTTCCCACAACCTCACGTTTGTAATTACCACATTCAGTTTCGTTGTAGTTAATTTTTGCATTGGACACCACACAAGGTGGTTTTGTGACATGAAAGTGTGCGTGAACCATGCATGGGTCGAACCATGCATGTTTCACGTAACTTTGAGTTTTAAACTCGAATCATAAGCGGAAACTAGGATCAATTAATGGAATACGAGTATGAAAGACAACACGTAAGGAGGCTTTAGCATGTCTTACATGTCCTTTAGCTTTGGTTTTTGGATAGAGAGACAACCCGACACCCTTATACTTAATACGTGCGATACCCTAAGCCTTCAAAGCTCGTATTCCTAGTCTCTAGCGGTGTTTTGTGAAAGTGTTCTGACACCCTTTTATAGTGATCTTAAGGGTTTCCTTAAATCCTTAGTGACCAATGTGGGTCGAGTAGGGCTCGTTTACTTGTGAACCGAAGATATGGAGAGGAAAGAATGGTTCTTAGCTTGAGTAGAGAGTGTTAAGAGTTTAGAATTTGTTAAGTGTAGTTGTGAGTGTGTATTTATAGGGAATGTGCTTAGTTACTTTTCCTAATCCATATACACAAACCGTATCGTGTCCTAGAGGTGGTTTTTGATGGGGTTATAGTTAATACACATGGTTTTTGTTAAACCAACATGGTTCATGTATTAATTAGGTAGTTGGGTACAGATTGAGTTAGCTTAGGAAATCTTATGTGGTTGTGTCTTTTTGTTAGTTCGCGACACAAGGAGAGCAAGAGAAGAGTAAGTGTTAGAATTACCATTGTGTCAAGCATCATTAGGGGACCATTAGTACCCATATTTAATGAAACAAGGATGTACATGTACTTGCTAAGGATCATTAGGGAGATTTGCTAGTAACTAAATCACCAAAGGACGGGGGGGGGGGGGGGCCCCCCCCCCCCCCCCCCCCGGGGGGGGGGGGGGATTTTTATACATGTTTCTTGCCCACATTCGCATTTAGTGGGATATAAACAACAAACTTGATTAAATTTGTTGTTTAGGTTTCAAGTGGGTACTTGGTTTGAGTCTAGGTAAGTCTAGGTATTACCGGTGCGTCCAAATGTATTTATATCGCGAATGTAACCCCCTTTACTGACAATAAAAATAAAATACGCCAAACATTACATAATTATTCTCAAAATAATTATTTCTTACTTGGGTTGATGCAAACCCTTAATTTATTTGGTGACCGTTTACATTCATTGCATTATTTTCTATTCTAGCGGTTTAGCTTTTAAAAGATAAACTCTAAAATGTAAATGCGTTATTCGGGACTAATAATAATAGTGATCATTAATATTAGTCGTTCAATGACAACGAAAATGAGAATGTTACAGTCTCCACCCGTTAAAAGAGCTTTGTCCTCAAAGCTTAAGACCTTGTAGTGGATGACGAAGTCCGGTTTGTGAAGAGTTGTGGGTATTTTTGTTAATTATTGTGAACGATCTTCACGTTCCCTGGTGAACTCGGGCCCGCCTAGAGAGTTCAGGAACCTTAACCAGTGGTACCGGCTCGTTCAATGTCTTGTCTCCGTTTATGTTTTCAACGGGCTCTTCACAAACTGGAGACTTTTGTCAAATGAATTCTTCTTACCGGCATGACTAATGGTTCGTCGGGTATACATTTCTTAAGATTTGATACATGGAAAGTGTGGTGAACTCTGCTCAAACTCTTGGGAAGTTCCAGCTTAGGAACCTTTCAACTTTTGCTAATAATTTGAAAGGTCCGACATACCTCGGGTTCAGCTTTCCCCGCTTACCGTAACCGTCGACTCCTTTTCGGGTGAGACCTTGAGCTCCACCCCACCCCCCCTCAATCCACTCACCATATTCGCCTCAAAATATATTATAACTCTGTTCCACTTCGAACTCCATCGGCTTTCGCTCCGACGGGTAGCTCTTTTGTCGATCCTGTGACGGCTTGCATCCTTTTGCTTGATCAGACGATCGTTTCCGTTCGTTTCTTGGATTATTCTGGGACAGTCAGTTGTGGCTTCCCCAACCTCGGCCCCAACACACTGTTGTGTTCGGCAATTTCGGGGACCATAACAGTGACTCATATGGGCACGGCAATTTATGCTAGCGTGGAACTGTTGTTATATGAAAAACTCCGGCCAATGCAAATGTTTAACCAGCCTTGCCAAAAATCAATCACAGCAGGCAGTAGCATGTCCTCGAGAGTTTGAATGGTCCTCTCGCTCTGGCCGTCAGTTCTGGATATACGCAGTGCTCATGATAATATCCGTCCCATAGCTTTTTGAAATGATCTCAGAAATTTTGAAGTTTAAAATATTCCACCACGATCACAGATAATTTGAGGCATATATTCCCGTGTATTGCCCACCTATCATGTTCAAGTACAACCTCGACAATTTATCCAAGGTTAATCTTTTTCCCGTATGGGTATGAAATGAGCAGATTTTGTAGTCGATCCACAATCACCCAGTTGGTTGTTGAAACCTTGTGACCGACTTAGGAAGTTTGGTGATATATTCCATTTTATATTATCCCAATCCACTCGGGTATTTCTAGTTTTACTAGCAACCTGATGGCCTTTGGTTGTTCCGGCTTGACCTTGCACATTGTCAGGTCATTTGCTTACTATTCGTGGCAATGTTAGCTTCATTGTTTGGCCACCAAAATAAATTTCTTCACATTTGGTAATCTTTTTCGGAACCGGGATGGATTGAGTATTTTGACTTGTGGGATTCGTGCATAATCACGGATTTAAGTCTCCATAGAAGGTATCCAACTCCTGCTTGTGTAGCATGTGTCCCATCGGCACGTGGTTCAATCTTTCCTTGGTATATCACCTTCGGATCATACCACCTACGTCTTCATTTATGATGTTCTCCGGTTTCTGGCTTCGATCTGAGTTATAGTATTCGTTTGGAGATTTCCAAAACCTAATTGTCATAAACTAACGGCTCGAACCGCTATGGATCAATCGTTCTTTACGGCCTCAGCGAATCGGATCATCGTTTGCTTTCCTGGATGATAACGAATATCACAATCGTTTAGTCATCAGTAATTCTAGCAAACGGCGTTGCCTTCATGTTAAGCTCCTTCTGATCGGAGTATGTGTTGTAGGCTTTTTTGGTCGTGTGAAATACGGTTGCATCTTGGTTCCGTATAGATGTGTAATCCATATTTTTTAGTGGCAAACACTACTTGATCCAAGCTCCAAAATCATGATGGTGTAGTTATTCTCGTGAACCCTTTAGACTGTCGGTGACAAGAAAGATAGGTAATCAACCTTCTATGCTGCATTAACACCGCACCTAAGCCTTTGTGTGACGGCATCCAGTACTACCACAAAGTCTTCGCTCCCTTCAGGTAAAGCCAGAATTGGGGCACTGCACAGTTTCTGCTTTATTCAATCTGGGAAAGCGTTCTCTTCCTTTTCTCCCCAATCGAACTTGATTCCCTTCTGAGTAAGTTTCGTCATTGACTTAGCAATCTTCGAAAATCCTTCAATGAACCTTCGATAGTAACCGCAAGACCTAGAAATTGGCGGATCTCCGTTGGTGTCTTTGGAGATGCCCAATCCTTGATAGATCTATCTGGCGGGTCACCATGTATGCCTCTACTATCAATTGACGTGTACGGAGAAATTGTACCTTCGGAATCCAATAAATTCACATTTTGTATAACTTTGCGTACAACTTCTACTCACTTAAGCAATTCCAAAATTGCTTTAATGGGGTGTTCTCCATGCTCTCTTTCGTTCTTTTGATTAAATAAAGTAATAATCTTCGCATGAAGACGTACGAACTTATTCCAGGTAAGGTTTGCACACTCGGTTCATGAAGGTCCATGAATACCGCAGTGCGGGGGCCTTTGTCAGTTCCGAATGGCTAACCTGGAACTCTTAATGGCTCGTTACCGCAGAGGTCATCGAAATTGCCTGTCCTTGGAATGTCCTTGTTCTCGTACTCTAAGTTGGTGATACCCGGTTCTCAGAGACTCTTATCTTCGAATAAATACAGGATCCTTAAAGTTTGATCGAACAAATCGTCCCGATCTCGGGAGTGGATAACGTCTTTATGTCAGTTTTGTTTAACTCGCGGTTAGTCGCATGACATCTTGAACGAAAACCGTCCTTCTTTTGCAAAATAAGACCGGGGCTCCCCATGGTGAGGAACTTGGTCTTATGAATCCTTTGTTCAGAATGCTCTTGTTGTAATTGTTTCTCTCTGGACAATTCCTTCTTTCGGATGGTGGCCGAGTCGATATGGTGCTCGAGCTAAGGGCTTTGCTGCTCCTGGATACTAGTCCGATTTGAATTTCACGGTCGAGCTGGAGGAAAAGACCCGGGCAAATCCTCGGAATACTTCTGGGAAAATCGCGGCGTTTGGTACTCTATATCTGTTCCTTTCGACTTGTCCTCCTTCTTTTTGGCGGATATCTGTGCTATAAAAAGACTGGCATCCTTGGCCAATTGTACTCTTGAGCTTTTGAATATGAGATAACTGCCAACCGGGACTCTCTCCCGTTGCTACTTTCGTTTCCGCAAAAAGTCAAAGTTTCATTCCCGTAGGGAATTTGAACAAGCTTCTCATCGCATACGATCACGGCGTGATATCTTCTTAACCAAGTCATACGATAATGACGTCAAACACCTACCCAGTTCTACGGGCAATGATCTATGTTGATACGGTTGGTCTAAGAATTTTAGGTGCAACCTCGTTATTAATTTGTCTATCTTGACTAATTTCCCATCGGCTATTTCGACATCATAACAGTTTTATAATGTTGTTGGGGCGATGTTTTCAAGGAACTAAATGCAGTGGATATAAAACTTCTATCGGCACCCGTGTCGAATAAGATAGATGCATAGTGGTTATTTAAGAGGAACGTACCCGTGACGACATTCGCATCAGGGTTTCCTGGTGCATTTCCCCTCTTTTCTGCATTCCCAACTGCATAACCCATCTTGTGAATTTCAATTCCTCCAATCTTTATTCTTCTGTTTTGGACAGTCTTATTTTGATAGTTGTCCTGTGACTCCAACACTCAAAACAACCATTTCCCTTGGGAGTTGCCCCATTGCCCTTTTGAGTGTTAGCAACATTTGCGTTGCCAGTACTTCTACAATCGCGAGCAAAAATGCCATTTCTTGGTTGCACCTTGTGGCACCTCTGGTGCACGGGCCATTTATGGTGGAGATGGCACTTGTTGCACTTTGGCTAAGGACTCCCCATAAGGCTTTCATTTCGCCGTCCCTTGTTGTAGACTTTGGAGACATTCTGCCTCTTGAAGGGTTGCTGTTGGTGACCATGGTTGTTTCTGGATGAATCATCAGCCTTCCTTTTGTTGTCAGATTGGCACCATTTGCGTAACGTGCGGAGTTTTTCGGATACATCACATGTCATTGGCCAACCTCAATAGTCCTACATTCCATATGTCTTGGGTCTGGCTGATTTGAGTTCCATAAATGTTGTCAGGAGTCCACCGATGTATTGTCAACCTTCTCAGTTTCATTGGCAACAAACTTGGTACATATCAAGGTTAACTTTCGGAACGTTCAATGTATGTCTGGAACAGTTTCCTTGACATATCAGGTTCCCACAGCCTCAATCTCTAGCTTCTTGATCTCGCCTTGCGGACAGTACTTGTTTGTCATCTTTTGCTTGAGTACATCCCAAGTCATTGCATATGCCTCTGGACCTAAGGTCCTTATCTGACCATTCCACAAGTCCAGAGCAGCACCTAAACAGAGTGAGGTCGGCAAACCTTTACTTTGGTTCTAACGCACAACCACTGATAGGAAAAACTGTTTCCATCTTTTCATCCATCGAGTTAACCGACCACTCCTTCAGCCCCTTTGAAGTTCAAAGGTTGGCACTTCATGAAATCCGCGTAGAAACAAGGACGCGCGGTTTGTACGTTCCTTCGGTTGTCTCCGTGCGAACTGTGACTTCCATCCCCATTGGTGGCGTTTCGCAAGAGAGTTTGGTCGATCATTGCTTGGATGGATTCGGGGGTCATGTTGTTTGGGTTGGTGTTATTGACAGGGGTATTTGGTCCTCCTCTGGTTGTAGGTGCCATGATTTGTCTAGATCACAAAAGACAAAACATGAGGTTATATGACAGAACATATATTATATATAGTTGAGATAATCCACACAAGATGATGTATATAGTAACAGATAAACACATCCATTTCATTCATAAACTTTGAAAATGTATGAAATAGTTGTTGGAAGTACCAATGATACAATACATAAGACCTAAGGCTTGCTTGCGGGGTGAACCCCTAATTACTTAACATGCCTTGTTCAAATTGACCTACAAAATACAATAACAAATATCACTAGAGTGACGGTCGGCGTTCACCAGGAAGCCTCCTGGTGATCTGGAATCCTAGCCTCTGGTCCTGACTGTCTAGCTCTCCTCCGCTGCTCTCGCAGTGCTAACAACTCAGCCTGCATGTCACTCATCTCTCGTCTCATATCTCTGATGACTCGGAGGGTCTCTATCCATCTCGGTCCTGACGCTTTCGATCAGTCTTCGAAGCGCTGCTATCTCAGTCTGCTTGCATTTGAAAGCGAGTCTGTGTACATGGTGCTGTGTGAACTGAAAATGAGAGTACCCTGCAGCTGTAGCTGTGTCTGGTGTGCCTGGAGATGGGTCTTATATGCATACACATGATCACGATGGGTCTGAAGCTCCTGATGAGTCGCCTGACTCAATCCTATCGAGTGAGCCCAAGCCTCTCGGGAAGCATAGGCCTCCTCCTCCACCATCCATACGGTCTCCTGGAGAGTCATCCTATCCCCCATAAGTAAATCGACCCGCTGCGAGTTCATCGTCGACTCGCTTGTGATATACGAGGTGTCCTACTATACTCTGAGCATCCTCTAGTAAGGGCATACAAAGTCTCTGTGTATCCCGCTTATATGGAGCTCAGCAAAGTCCTACGACCTAGTGTGACCTCTCCACGGTATAGGTTTGCTATCTCTGGGACTGGCCTATGCCGAATATTCACAAGATATCCCTAATCCCCGTGCCCAACATCTCTAATCCCTGTCGCCTATCTAAGATCTACCGTGCTGACAAACCATAATCTATCCCTTGACCTCTGGCAGGTCTAGCAGTGGAACTCTCTCCGATCTCATATCTGGAGCATATAGAGGACACAATGAACCTCTTGCGGGAGGCTGTCAGATCGGGAATATCCTCCCTACGGTCAAACAGTTGATGGTATGGATAAGAGATGGTGGTGTGGTGGTAATGATAGGTAGGGTGTAATGCGGTTAGTAACGCACAAATGAGAGCCTGGGTGGATGTTTCCTGAGTGCCTGGTTTTGGGTATTTTTTAAAATCAGCAGTTTTGGAGCCTCGTTTCTGCTGATTGTACTGTCGTTTCTGCTGATTGTACTGTCGTTTCTGCTGATAGGGTTCCGTTTCTGCTGATACCTAATTTTGCTTCCCGTAGTTGTTAGGACTTATAATTAATCAAAATCATTCTCACTCAAACTCAATCAAACCAAGATCAACTTTCAATTGCAGCCTCGTTGAGACATACGACCCGGGAATCATACTTCCGGAATCTTTTTATCATTGATTCTCTTATATATTTTATTTCTAGGTAGGTCTTGACTTTTTACCTTGGTCAAGGGTGAAGAGTTTGGATTTGCCTAGTATTTTATATATGCTATATTGCTAGAGTCAGGCGTCATCCCTAGATGAATCGCCGTCATCATCATCTCTATCATCTCCCCCGTCTATAGGATAGTCAACCGGACCATCCTCTATCTTATCATCTTTGTACTCCTCCGGATCCTCCTCGGGATCCGACTCAGTAACATATCCGGGTGAGTCAGTAGTAGGTGAATCAATAGGTGGTAATGGCTGTTCCTCAGCCGGAAACTCATGGTCATCCTCTAATGGTATATACTCGGGGTATACGGGCTCTGGCACGAAATCAGGATCACGTGCCTGTATGAACATCGGCTCACGCTCGTCCTCATCCTGAGGAACTGGTAGTATCTGTAGATTTTGACCTCTGGATGTAGTCTGGTGACGGTGGGGCTACTGGCTGTAGCGGGAGTCCGTCGTATCCTAGTACGATGACCCGTGGAATGCCTCCCTCCGATATCTCCTCATAATCGGCTCCCCAGAAAGCTCTGCCGGGCTCGGAGTCGGAGTAGACGGAAGTGTAGGTAACATCTGACGTCGCAGAAGACATGGTTACTGCAAAAAGTAAAATAACTTATATAAGTATTTCTTATAAGAGAATCCGATATGTTATGTCTGTAAGGCTTTAATAATAAAGTCCTTATAGTAGTATACGTAATATTATTTATATACACGTATATCAATTTGGGTAAGCACTTAGTACCCTACTAATGCTTAACCAATGCATGTCATATAAACATGTATGTGCTAGAAGTAAACAAATAGTGCATGTATGTCCCTCACAAATCCCATTTGTGAAAACAGTTTTGAAAATGGTTATAGTCCAGACAAAATCTTTTGACCTGGTTCTCTATAACCTTGGCTCTGATACCAATCTGTAACACCCTCAAATCTGAGTATGCAGCGGAATGTTGAATATCCGAAGGCGTTACATTATTGGGTCAATAGACTCGATCAGGAGAACGCTACGAAACGTGTTGTTTGAATAGATTTACATTGGATTAACAAAATACTTGTTTGTTACATAAGCTCATGGCTTCAAATAGTTCAACATTAATTGATAAAGATTCCGGTTTATAACAATTGTCACAAAGTGTTAATAAGACCTCAAATCTTAAGTGTTGACTCTTCAATTATTGGACTCCCATGTATCATCGCACTTCGTGCCTTATTGGCCTGATAAAAAACATGCCTTATTAACGTCATACATAAAGTTGGTGAATTCATAGGTTTATGTAAATCGATGGTAGGACCGCAAGATTTCCAAGTGTATGATTAAGCAACAAATGCAAACATCATAAAAAGTAATTACGTTTCCTAAGCTCATGACACCGAGGCTCGACATATATGGATGCAAATATAATTTGCCAACAGGTGTCCGTGAATGATGTGCTAACCCTGCAACATCCCAAGTTCGACATGGTATGCGTTCGTTCCCAGTGATAGCTAGTCACCCGAACGGGGATCGTCAATCCCTAATAGATTATTTATCCATAACATTCGCGCCGCCACAAATGTAATCCCACACATTATGCACTTAATAGTTCTTGATCATGGACATAAAGGGTTATGTACTTAGGCAAAACGTTAATCATGGTTATAAAAATGTACACTTGCGTCCAGTTTGTAAAACAAAGCATGTTATCACCCCAAGGATGTAAATCATTTAAATAATTGTAAAGCATGGGGCTATGAACTCACCTTAGCCGGTAGTTCTCTGAATGATAACAAGTATCCAAGTAGGTAGTGGATCACACCGTTAAGTACCTAAGTAAGTACGGTCAAGTCTTAGTTTACACATTTAAACTAACGACTCCTTGTATAAACTAAATCCCATTTTAAGTTTATATATACCGTTATCACTTGTGCGGTGATGCACAAGATCATGGTTCTTATGATCTCGATGGTTCTCGAGAAACGTGAAATCATTATTAATAAATATACATTATTTATTAACTCGTTATTAAAGCCGTTCGATGTCCGAACATCTTAGTGTTCGACCGACTTGTCAAGTGTTTCATCTATTTCATTTTGGTTCTAAAATACCCTTAAGTTTCTAATTATTTCACTTTTAGTCCCTAGGTTTACAAATATACATATTTATATTTTAAACCTTTTAGTTTTGGAAATGACGAAATTTGGTCCTTTAAGTTTTTACAAAGAGATAGTTTAGGTTTTTATAGTTACACTTTCATCCCTAAGTTTCACAATGTTTCACAAACAGTCCCTGTAGTTTTTGTATTTCGAAAAGTGACATTTCAAATCCCTTAGGTTTCGGAAATTTCAGTTTTAGTCCCCGACTTTGTAAAAATCGCATTTTCAACTCAATTAAATCCCGACAAGTGGTATTTGGTCTTATTTAGTCTAAATAAGCCAACCAAGCCATTTCGGCTTATAAATAAGCCATTCGTGCTTATTATTGACTTAACGGGCCTTATTGGGCCCGTTAAGGTCCGTTTAACTTACCAAAGGTCCAATATGATTTAAATAAGTCCGAAAGCCTTAAATAAGCTCATACGGGGCTGTTAAGCTTAAAATAAGCTCGGTGAGCTTATGGAAGCTTATTTCGTGCTTATTGGGCTTACGGGCCCAATAGCTCAACCCGATTAGAACCTTAAGGGTTTCTTAAGCATTTTGGCTTATTTTCTATCCTAATTAGCCCAATGATTCTGTTTTCTTTTCTAACTTATTCACAATAAGCTAATAAGCTCCTTATTTGGGCCGGTTTGGGCCTGTTAAGGCCCGGTAAGGTTCTTAAATGGTCTTGTTGGGTACATTCGAGTCCATTAAGCTCACTTAGGTTTAATAAGCACTTTGGAGGTCGGTTTGCTTATTTTGCTTATTCGATAAGCTAATAAGCCCGCTGTTGGGCCTATTGGGCTCGATAGGAGTCCGAATGAGTTTTAGAGGTTAGGGCTTGGCCCATTAACATTATTTGAGTCCATTAAGTCCTTTTTAACTTGTATAAGCTGCGTAAGTTTTTACCAATAAGCTGTTAAGAGCTTATTGCTCATATTGGACTCGCAAATGGGCTAGTAAGCCCATTTAGGGATCCGGTTGGGTTTCTAATAAGTAAAGGCCCTATAACTAAACAACATGAGCACTTCCAATCGAGATTAGGCTCGTGTGGCTTGTTAATAAGCCGTGGCTTATTAATAAGCTCTCGCTAGGCCTTGTTGGGCTCGTTAAAGGCTCGTTAGGGGTTCTAGCCTTTATGGTTGGGTTCGTTTAGGTCCGAAAGATTTATTAATGTGTTATATGGTCTTGTTAAATTTGTCTAGCACTAAAACAAACGCGTCTAGCATTTTCTAAGCGTGACCCGACTCATGCAAACGTTCGTTAAGATTAAACATGTGTTCCCACACCCTCACGTTGTAATTACCACATTAGTTTACGTGTAGTTATTTATGCATGGTACCACACAAGGTGGTTTTGTGACATGAAAGTGTGCGTGAACCATGCATGGGTCGAACCATGCATGTTTCACGTAACCTTGAGTTTTAAACTCGAATCATAAGCGAAACTAGGATCAATTAATGGAATACGAGTATGAAAGACAACGTAGAGGGCTTAGAATGACTTACAATAGTCCTTAGCTCTTGGTTTTTGGATAGAGAGACAACCCGACACCCTTATACTTAATACGTGCGATACCCTAAGCCTTCAAAGCTCGTATTCCTAGTCTCTAGCTCGTGTGAGAGTCTTGACAACCTTATACGTGATCTTAAGGGTTTCCTTAAATCCTTAGTGACCAATGTGGGTCTCGTAGTAGGCTGTTTTTACTTTTGCGAACCGAAGATATGGAGAGGAAAGAATGGTTCTTAGCTTTGAGAGAGAGTGTTAAGAGTTTAGAACTTTGTTAAGTGTAGTTGTGAGTGTGTATTTATAGGGAATGAGCTTAGTTAACTTCCTAGTCCATATACACAAACCGAATCGTGTCCTAGAGGCGGTTTTTGAGGGGTTTTAGTTAATCACACATGGTTTTTGTTAAACCACCATGAGTACATGTATTAATTAGGTAGTTGAGGTACAAGATTGAGTTAGCTTAGGAAATCTTATGGGTTTGTGACCTTTCTTGTTAGTTCGCGACACAAGGAGAGCAAGAGAAATAAAGTGGTTATTACTCATTGTGTCAAGCATCATTAGGGGACCATTAGTACCCATATTTAATGAAACAAGGAGTACCTCGACTTGCTAAGGAGCATTAGGGAGATTTGCTAGTAACTAAATCACCAAGGACGATTTTTATACAAGTTTACTTGCCCACATTCGGCATTAGAGGGATATAAACACAAAACTTGATTAAATTTTGTGTTTAGGTTTTCAAAGTGGGTATTGGTTTGAGTCTAGGTAAGTCTAGGTATTACCGGGGTGCGTCCAAATGTATTTTATCGCGAAACGTAACCCCTTTACGTGACCAATAAAAATAAAATACGCAAAGTACATAATTATTCTCAAAATAATTATTTCTTACTTGGTTGATGCAAACCCTTAATTTATTTGGTGACCGTTTACATTCATTGATTATTTCTAGTCTACGCGGTTTAGCTTTAAAAGTAAACACTAAAAGTAAACGCGTATCGGACTAAAATAAATAGTGATCATTAATATAGTCGTACAATGACACGAAAATGAGAAATGTTACAGGTAAGCTGAAGCTTGATTGAAATTTCCCCGGTTTTGGTTGTAACGGTTCTGATTGTTTCCTTGATTGTTTTGATTGTTTTAAACGGGAGGAAAACTGGGAGGTTAAATTTGATTAGCAATCGGGGCTCGATAACCGGTATTTCCTTGGTTGTAGTTAGCTGCGGCGGCTTGAGAGACGTACTCTTGAATATTGTCACGATAAACGTTGCCAGCGGTGGCGGGACAATTTTGGTACGAATGAGTACCACCACAAGTAACACAACTTTCCTCGACCGCTTTTACGGGTTATTGAAATGGGAGGTGTAGTGGGAGCGGAAGAGATTGTTTTTTCACTATCACGAAGTAGGCTTTCACCATATCTTTCAATTCAGCAACATCGGAAGAAATACCGGGGGTAGAAGTGCTCGAACTCACTTTTGCAACAACCGGTTTGTTACGTGAATTACGAACTTTGGCTTTGCTCTCAATGATTCTTAGGCAATCACGAGGCATTTTGTCCAAAAAGTTACCACCCGCGGCGGAATTTAACGAATCTTGATCATTTGAGTTCAAGGCATTGTAGAATGTATCGAGTTGATGCAATTCTGAAAATCATGATGTGGACATGACGGAGGAAGATCGTTTGAGACGCGTCCATGCTCTAAAACGTCTCATCAATCTTTGTTGAAATCTCTGTGATTTTCACTTTTTTTGATAAAAAAGGATTGTTGTTTTAGAAGGAGGGAAAAATTTGTTGATGAATTTCGAAACAAGATCATCCCATGTTTGAATCGATTGAGGGGGTTCTTTCTCAAGCCAAATCTGGGCGGCCCCCTCGAGGGAAAATAGGAAAAGCATAAGCTTTACCGACGTACTCAGGACGTTCGGGAACTTCATCGTAGAAGTGATCTTGTTGAAATAACGGATGCGAGCATGAGGGTCTTCTTTGTCATGTCCGAAGAATTGTTTGTTTTGAACGAGGGTAAGCAAACCGTGCTTAAGCTCAAAGTTGTCCACTGTGATTTCGGGCATAACGATGGCATCCTCGTAACCCTTGGTGGGTGCTTAGAGTAATTGAGCCATAGTACGATTATCGGCCATCGTAACTACGGGAGGAGCTGGATTTTCAATTGGTTCTTCAAGATTAACATTGGTCCATCCCCCCCCCCCCCCCCCCCCCCCCCCCCCCCCCCCCCCCCCCCCCCCCCCCCCCCCCCCCCCCCCCCCCCCCCCCCCCCCCCCCCAACAACAGTTGGTGGGGCCTGTTGTTGTTGACGGTTAAGATTACTAGATTGAGAACGAGTGCGCATGCACTAAAATATAAAAAGAAAATTTACACTCATTTTTTTTTGTTCTTTTTGGTTTATCAAAAATGAATTCACAATTTATTTTAATAACGGACAACAAAATAAGACAACTTAGACCTGATAATCAACAAGCTTCTCGGTAACTCTTCGAAAAGAAAAACGCACAAAGGAGCGGAGGAATAGGAAAGCGCGAAGCTATTAAAAACCTTTTTCCTTTAGGGTCGTAGTTCCTAGGAACAACCCGCCTTATACCCCTCTTTGAGTTTGTTTATCTTTTAAAAGGTGAACCGTACCTCGCAAGTGACACAAAAGGTAAGTTTTTTATTCTTTGGTTCGGGAACTTATTGATGGATAATACTTCAGTTGAAAGTATTATATGTTGGTGTTCTTTTACCAACTTGATTTGATTTTTTTTGTTTTTCTTTAAATGATAATTATACTAAAAAGAAAATGAAAATATTTTTGTACTTTTAGGGTTTTTTATAAAGCAAATAACTTCAAGAATGAAGGATCTTCAAAAACTAAGTTTCAAACAGTACGGATAATCGACACACAGCTTCCCCGGCAGCGGCGCCAAAAATTGATTTTTAAAGTCTTACTATATATATAAATATAAATATAAATACTTATATAAATATATAACACAATATAGTAAGAAGGAAATAATCAATGAAATCCGGAAGCAGTATAGAAGTGTGTTCCCGGGTCGTTTATCCCCAACGAGGCTGGACTTGAAAATCGGTACAGTCGGAAAGTTGGAAATTGAATGATATTAATGATTAAGGGGATTAGAAAGCTAAATTATCTACTAATATGCAAAAACGATTAAGAAAAACCTAAAAATTATGAATAAACTAAAAAAAACGGCGAGCAAGTGCCCCGAACACGGGGTCTCAAAAACCTAAATTCTTAATTATTAACCCTACAAGATTTTTTTACTCTTAATCTACTCTATTGTGACTAAAAATGAGAATACAAAAAGGACTCTTAGACTAAAAACGGAGCTAAAACGAGCTCAAAAATGAGAAAACAAAAACGGGTTCGAATCCCGTTCTTTAAGAAATGAAATTTTGCAAAAATGACCCTACGAAAGTAAAACTAATTTTCCTAGATGCAAAATGATAAAAGAAAATTTTCAGAAAAAGAATTTTATTTTTTTGAGTTTTATTTTATTTTTTATGAATTAAAAACTAAATTAACTAAATTAAATGATTAAAAATACTAAATGGTTTTGGAAAAATATGAAAAATTCAGGGAAACTAAAACAACTTATTATCTATCTAGGAAAAATAAGAAAACGAAATAAGCTACTCAAATAAGCAGGTAAATAAGCTGTAACAGCTTATCATTCTAAATGGGAAAAACAAGGTTATATAATAAACCTTGCAACCTTAGGACAGAAAAGTCCCAAGGGCGCAATGGTTAAGTGTGTGTATGAAAGGTGATGGAGGGTAGAGACCCGGGTTCGAGCCCTGCTCACCCAGGTTTCCCCTCTTCCCTTTTTATTTTTTTTTCAAAAACTTAAAAAAACAAAGTTGTTGATAAGCTTATGCTTATCAACTTTAATAAAAGCAACTATGTCTAAATCTTAAGGAATAAGCTTAAAACAGCTTTTTAAGACAGGAAACTTACTTTTTTTTAAAAAAAACTTACAAACTAAAACTGCTAACTAAGGATTAAGCAAATAAGCAATCTTAAAACTTGAAAAACTAAACTAAACTACTAATAAGCACTTAAGAACAATGTTAAGACAGAATTAAGCCAGAACTAATGAGCTTATTGCTCAATAAGCTTACTTGACTGACTCAGCTATGCTGAGTTAGTGCAGGCCTAAGTGGCTGACTTTGAGCTTAATTTTGAGCCACTAAATGGAACCTAGTGCTTAAAAGCTTTGCTAAACCTAAATCTAGACCTAGGATACTACTTATAACAGCTTATTAAAATCATTTTGAAGCTAATTTGAACCTAGAAAAAACTACTTGAAAACGACTGTAACAGTTTAAGCAAAATTAAGAAAAACTTGGTAAAAAGAGAAAAATAAGTTGCAGCCCTGAAAAAAAGCTATGAAATAAGCAAGTAGGACCATATTAAGCTATAATAGGCTAAAACTAACCTAACCTCTAAGTTTGAGCTTATTTGAGCTTATTTAAACCCTAAAACAGCCTAATGCCAAACACCCCTTTAACTTTTGGCTATCAACTTAAAACTTAAAATTGACCTAAATAAGCTGAAATAACCTAAAACAGATGCATATCTAAGATTAATAAAGACAAATAAGCACTATTAAACAGTAAATAAGCACTCTTAAGCAAAAATAAGCTAAACTACTTTTTTTTGTTTTTAACAGTTTATGAATAAAAACAACTAAAAATGAGATTTAAGCTAAGTATTGAACTAAATAAGCATTAACAGACTATAATAAGTTCAAATAAGCAATAATAAGCTAGAAATAAGCAGTGAACAGTAAATGCATAAAAATAAGCTAAAATGGAAAATGAAACTGACCTTTGCCCTTTGCTCTAAACAAGGGCTTGAAAGAAAGTCCTAAAAGCTCTAACCTACCCAGCTTATTGAATAAGCAGCTATAAAATAACCCATAAGCTCTTCCTTTTTAAGCTTATCTTCCAAAGGCTTAAAAATCCAAATTCTTGATTCCAAATACACATGAAACTCACAGGAGCTAGTACATGAACTTATATGAGCAAAACAGTTTCTATAAGCTTATAAGAGCTTATGGGAATGGCTTGTGAACATAAATTAGCATTTATATATATAAAACTTTTAAGGAGACAGAATTTGCAAAGACTTAAACACTGAAATTTTTATTAACTTGAAATAAGGTTACAAAGACTTTTAAAAGTAAATTGACTGAACATAAAAACATTAAAATTTAAAGGATTGCCAAGGTGATGGCTTACAAAGAACTATATATATAATCGACGAAGTCTTGAGCATCTTTGTTCTTTTGTCCTCTTCTTTATGTGTTTCTTCAGAGAGGGAAAACACAATGTGTTTTTGTTGTGTGAGTGAGACCCTAACATTACATCTCAGCCCTCAAATCTCCTTGGAGCCCAATCCGAGTAATCTCAACCTTTGATTTCCTTGGCCAATAGTTATTTAAGGGATTGCCAAGGTGGACAATGTCCCATGTGGGGGTGGGGAAGGGTGGTATTATGGGTTTTTGGCTGGTTGTGAACAGTGGTCGAGGAGGGGGGGGCAGGGAAGCGTGAATAGTGGTGGGGATTGTTTGGGCGGGAAATTTGGTTAATGGTATGACAGGGGTGAAGTTTAGGAGCTTGGCAACATGAGTCCCTCATGTTATATGGGACTTTTGCACAATTCGTCCTTTAGGTATATAAACTTTTGGGGGATTGGCACAAACAGTCCCTGAGGGTTTATAGTTTAATTGCAAGGTTAGTCCTTTTGTTATATAACTTTAGGGGTTTGGCAGAATTAGCCCCCTAAAGTTATATATGGCATAATTACAACTTCAGTCCTTGTAGTATTTATCCTTGTTATACAACTTTAGGATTTGGCAAATTTGGTCCCTAAAGTTGTATTTTCTTTGACTTGATGACTTCTTGGCTTTGACTTTGTCGGGGTTGACTTTGACTTCGATTTGACTTTGTCTTTTCCATGCTTTTCCATTCCGTGCTTGGTTTTGTCCGTTTTTGCTTGATTTTTCGTCCTTTTGTCGGATATCCGTTTCCTGCACAATATAAGTGAAAACATACAAATACAATGTATTTTTGGCACGTTTTGGGTCATTTAAGTCCGATTTTAATGGTGAAAGGTATGTGTAATTAAACGCATACCAATTGTCATTTAAATTTCAGCTTGTAATCTTTTATTTTAATGCAAATTTAAGAGTTTTCTTTAAATTATTGTCATTTAAGTTACTTGTCATTTACATACTGTTTTATAAGCTCTTTTATAAGTTTTTAAGCCATTAAAATCTTATATAAAAGCCTAGTTTATTTTTTGTCAAAAATCCAAAAATCACAAATATATCAAGAAGAAAGCATTGGAGCAAGGTTAATCTTGGAAGGCCTTGGGTTAGTGCTTCATGGGAAGCTTTAGGAAAGGGTATTAAGCTTTTTGAAAGCTTATTTCATAGCCATAAGCTTGGACCTTTTGTAAGTTTTTCACTTTTTCAATTTTTTGCATTTTACTATTCAAGTGCTTATTGGTTGCTTATTTACTGCTTATCTAGCTTATTTCTGTTTGTGTATGCTTATTTGTCTCTTTTTAATGCTTTGATGTCATTTCTTTAAGTTTTGCTTTAAAACTGTCTTATGTGCCTCTTAGTCTGCTCTTATCTTACTTTGCTTATTTAGTGCTTATTCTTGTTTGGTATTTGCTGATTATTGCTTAACTTTGCATGATTATCATCTGTTTTTGCAAAACTTTGCTTTAATCTTAGTAAATCAGCTTAAAATTTGGATTTGAAAACCTTAAAGGGGTGTTTGGCATAAGAGTGCAAAGTGGGTCATTTTGTGTATAAAACCATTTGGGTCACCCAGCTTACTTTGACAGCTCTTTTTTTAAGTTGGTTTTGATTTGTTTTCATTAGTTTTTAAGGTCTTAAAATTGGTTTTCAAGTTTTTTCAAAAGTGTCCTTTGAAACTGTGGTGACAAACAGCTTCATAAGCTCTTATTTGATTTAGCTTTTCAAAACCTGTTTTTAAGACTTGTTTATGTGTACTTTTTAGTGTCATATTGCAGTAGTCTAGGAGTCTTTAGTTTACTTTTGTTTTAAATCCAATCTGTCAAGTGTTTTTCTAGTCAAAAGCCTTCTTTTTCATTTTCAATTATCAGATAGTAAAAAGTATTTTTAGCCTTTAAAATTTTGAGCATAAGCTCTTTTCTAGTCAGTCTCAATCTGTTTTGACTTGTTTTCCATTTTAAAGCTTATTTTCCAGCTTATTTTTAAGCCTGCTTATGCTAGTTTTCTTTTTAAGAAATGTTAAAAAGTTGAACTCAGTGTGAGTAGCACTTTTTATTAGCCTTTTTCATTGATTATTTTTGTTTCAAACCCTCTTTCTTTTGCTATTTTAGAAAGGACTTAAGCTACTATTTAAGCTGGTATAAGCTTAAGCCATAAGGTTCCCTCTAAATATAGCTTAAAAATTAATACCTTAAGAGTTGTCCCTTAGGCCTGGTTTGCCTGCCAATTTGCCCCATACTGCTTATTGCTTAATTTAGATTTTCTGCTTGTTTTTATTTGCTTATTTTGCTTAGATTAGCTTATTAGGTTTAGTTGCCCATCTGTTTTGCTTATTTCCTTATTTTCACTTGCTTATTTTGCCTTAAAATCCTTAACAGTTTTCCATTTAGCCTTAGTATGAAAATAGCCCATTTTTGTCACATCTTTTTGCTTATTGCAGCTTATTTTTAAGTTTTCTCAAAAACTATCTTTTTTAAAGTTGTTTATTTTGTCTTGTTTAATAAGTGTTTAAAAGAAAAATAAAAAAAACATTTTCCAAAAAGGGAGGCCAAGAATTCGAACCCTGGACCTCCCCTTTCACACCCACAAGTCTCACCTCAAACACACACTACCACGTGCAACCAGGACCATTGTTTTACTTGGACATAAGGTGTTTTTCCTAGAATGGCTCTAATGAGAATTCGGTTGAGAATGTATGTTGAAGTATCTACGGCGTTACACCAAAACTTTTGTGGTAACGATTGCTCATTCAACATAGTCCTACTCATTTCTTGAAGTGTCCTATTTTTCCTTTCGACCACGCCATTTGATTGAGGAGTGCGTGGAGCCGAGAAGTTATGTGTAATACCGTTGGTATTGCAAAACTCTCCAAATTGCACCTCATTATCAAATTCTCTACCGTGGTCGGTTCTTATTGACACTATTGAACAACCTAATTGGTTTTGGATTTTCCTACTAAATATTTCGAATTGATCGAAAGCTTCGGTTTTATCCTTAAGAAATCTAGTCCAAGTATACCTAGAGTAGTCATCTACTATGACTAGGGTGTAACGGTTTCCTCCGTAACTCCGTACGGCGGATGGACCGAAGAGATCCATATGGAGAAGTTCTAAGCATCTAGTCGTTGAGACTACATTCTTAGCTTTGTGACTAGCGTGAGCTTGTTTTCCCATTTTGCAAGCATCACAAAAATGTTGATCAAACTTAAGCTTAGGTAGGTTTCTAACTAATTCCTTAGAGGCCAACGATTGAAGGAGATGCATATTTGCGTGTCCTAATCTCCTATGCCACAAGGTGGAATTTACATCAATCATTGTTAGACAAATTTGATCATTTGGCTTATTTCCGAATTTCATCACATATAAGCCTTTCTTCCTAATACCTCTACTTATGACTTTACCGTCCTTAGTGATTTCACTATCATGTTCAGAGAAAGTTACTCTACACTTATTGTCACATATTTGTCCTATACTTAGCAAATTAAATCCTAAGTTATCAACATGTTCTACATTATCTATTTTGAGAGAGTCATTAGAAATCGTACCTTTGTCAATGATGTTACCGCGAAGATTAATACTAAAAATGACTACCTCCATTGTATGCCTTGTAAGTGGAGAAGAGCTTTCGGTTGCCCATCATATGTTTAGAGCATCCGTTATCCTTGATCCATTCGTCGGGCTCCAAGTCGACTCTAAGGCATATCTAAATATAAGACAATAACTCAAACATTTGGTCCCCGATATCTCATGGGTCCAAAGTTGTTAGTGCCAAACATCCCTTGCATTTGATGCAATTGGTTAGGATGTGAGAATAAAAGACGCATTTCCCATGGCATGTAACTTTGACGTGGAAAGTTGTTCCAAGTTATGGGAAAGCCATGAGGTTAGTTTTGTCGACCAACATGTCTTCTTGGTTGCGGTGTTTTAGAATGAGGATAATTATTATTAACTTTGCTAGGAGGTGGAGTTTTTGACCTAAAGTTTGGTTTCAAAAATCTAACTTCGGGTTTTGACAATGGCTTATAGAATTTTTTAACTTCATTGTCACTATCAACGAGAACTTTGGCTTTGTTTACAATTATGTGTTTTGGTCTAGGACCCAAAATGGATTTTTGAAAAGACACAGTTTTCTCAGATCCAGGCGTTGCTGGTGGCGGTCCCATAATTATTTTGGGGGCCGCCTGGTCATTTAGGGGGCCGCCCATATTTATGGGACCTCCATCAGAATACGCCTTTTTCTGAGCTTTCACAAATTTTATTTCCTTAGTTCCACTAGATGATGCTTCAAATGAATTAAACCCTAAACCTAATTTATCACCGGAGGGTTTTTGATTACTTAACATTTCATTTAAGCAATGTGTACTCTTTTCAAATTTGTTTAATCTAGTGGATTCTTCTTTGAGCTTTTCATTCTTAATTTTAAGTGCATGACACTTTGCACAATCGAGATCAACTCCCTTGTTTTTATCGAGTATGGAAAATTTATATTTTAATTTTCTAAGCTTATTTTCTAGACTATTTCTAGTAACTTTTAACCTTTTGTTCTTAGTGACTATCTTTAGACTCATTTTGCATAATTTATCATATTCATTGTCTAAAGCTAAATCATAAATTGATGAATTTTCATCACTAAAGTAGGAGGATTCGGAACATACCTCACTTGATGCATGAGCTACAAGACACGTTTCATCTTTGACCTTCTCATCGTCTTCTTCACTGCTATCGCTCTAAGAGCCTCCGACAAAAGCTCTTTGGTTCTTATATTTCGATGGTTTTGGACTTTCTCCAATAAGATGATTCGGATTGTCGCATCTAAAGCATTTTCTATCGCTTTTACCGTTCTTGTCATCACGGCTTCTTTGGAACGTCTTTTTTTCGTTCCGAGGTTGCCTCACGAATCTACCTCTTCTTTTAAAGAACTTCTTGAAGTCTCTTACCGCCATGGCGTACTCTTCGTCTTCACTACCGGAAGTCGAACACTCTTCATCACTAGATTCTTTCTTAGCCTTTAAAGCAATAGATTTCCTTTCAACTTTTGCTTTGACTATTTCAGAATCTTTCTTGATGATCATTTCGTGAACTTTGAGGTTCCCGATAAGTTCATCAAGAGATAGTGACGTTAAGTCTTTCGACTCTTCAATCGCCGTGACCTTTGCTCTCCATTTAGGATGTAGAGCCCTAAGAAACTTCCTTACGTAGTTCTTACTAGAATAACCTTCATCAAGAGCTTTAAGACTAGTAATAATAGTATTAAATCTAGCAAAAGCACTATCTATAGATTCGTCTTCGGAAATGACGAATTGTTCATATTGTTGAACCAAAAGGTCGATCTTATTATCTTTGACTTGGCTATTACCTTGATGGGTGATTAACAAAGTTTTCCAAATTTCTTTTGCCGTGTTACACATGAAAATTCTTTCATATTCTTTTCTTGGCAAAGCATTGTAAATAACCATTTTGGCTTCATTATTTTTCGCAAGTCTCTTTTTGAGATCATCGGTTTGTTTTTCAAAAGGGATAACCTCATCTAATTTGGTTTCCGGATTTTGTACAATAGGTTGAAAATCACCATTGGTAATAACATGCCAAAGATCTAGATCTTTTGATTTAACATATGTCTCGAATCTATTTTTCCAATAAATAAAACTATCGCTTTCAAAGAGTGGTGGTCTTTGCATAGATTGCCCTTCTAGATATTTGTCGGAATCCATAGATCGATCCAAGCTTTAAAATACAGTATATTTTAAAAATCTTGAGTGACCTTGCTCCTGATACCAATTGTGGAAACTAGAAGGGGGGTTGAATAGTTTACACGTTTGTTTTACGGTTTAAAAGTTTACTTTCAAAAATGTATAGATCCGAGTTATATGTTCAATCAAATCACAATATGAACAAGCAATAACTATCTAAACGAAAACTAAATAACAACAATAATAATGTAAAGAGATAAGGAAAGAAACAACCAAACCAAGACACCGATTTTTATAAGTGCAAATGTTGGATCAAAGATTTATACAACGTGTATGACCATTTCAATCCTTATAATAGTCACCAAAAATGTATGTATAAACGTTAAATCCAAGATGTGTATGACTATCGTATCCCATACGATAGTCACAAAAAGTTAAGTATAGTTGGAACAACGCATTTGTAAAGTATACATGTCCATTGTATCCAATACAATAGTCACCATGTGTGATTACGATTTCACCCCTAAGTTCATGAAACTACTGCGTAGACTTATATGTATGCCACTTTATTCAAGGCACAGTAAGAGTTCATGAGTATGTAATTGTTAGCCATGTAGACACCAATCCAATCGTGTTCCGACATGGTATAACATTCGTTACCGGTGATAGCTAGTCACCCGAACGGGTATTGTCAATCCCAAGTAGATCTATTTTATAACATTCGCGCTCACCCTCCAAGTGATTTACAGTTCATGCAACTTAAGCTAATCCGTAATCATAAAAGTAAAGTATAGTTATTGCGTCCATAAGTGTAAACAAGTATTGTATCTCACCGTGAGATATATAAATGAGTATGTAAACCAATTGTAATCAACCATGTAAATGCATTTGTAAGCAGGCATGTTCTCACCCCAAAAATATATGTAAAAAAAGTAAAACATGGGGCTATATACTCACCTCGATGTTGTAGAACGATTGGCAGAAATGCACATATTACGCACAGTACAAACGGAAATCAGAACGGCTCGACCAAGAAGTTGTGGTTTATCATAACGGCTATGACTCACTAGCCTAGGATAATGTATTTGGGTTTTCCGATGGATAGTCACATCAACGCGACACGTTGATAAAAGATTTAGATTTAAAGTTGTAATAGTTTGGTGGCTGGTTAAATAAAATAAATCGAAAAGTAAACGCAAAGTATGTAATATATTCCGTATATATTACATATGAAAAATTGAACAAGTATATAATTCATATCGTGAATTATATAACAAAGGCAAACAAACAATTAAATAATTAAGGTATATAGTACTTTGCAAGTATTATATATGAAATGTGAGAAAAATAATTGTAACAATATAATTCGACACGTGTTCGGAAGTCACCAAATAAATTAATAAGAATTCTTGCATAAAACTAAACGCACGTTTTAAAGTTACGAATTATATAAACGATGTTTCTAAAACTTTTACAAAAGTTATGATTTTTATCTTTTAGTCAGGAATTATAAAATAATATTTTATAATTTAGTGTTTCGTTTCCTTGACGGGTTTTAGCTTAAAATGGTTATCTCACTTTTAAAAGTATATTTTTGTTTGTTCGTCGGGTTAATTACAAGTTGATGATCTTAAGACTATATACTTCGTCCTTTTATCGGGTTTCTAAAATAATAGGAATTATAGTGAAAATTACTAAGTATAGAAATTTATATAATTTTCGACATGACCTATTCGTTTATATGACATTTCCCATTATTACAAAATTCATTGTTTTTCCCCTTTTATCAAACTATGTTGCAATATACTCGCGTGATCAATATATATAATTAGACGAGATCAAATAATAAATAACATAAGCAAAACCAAACGTCCTATATGGGCTGAACCAAACACCCTGGTTTGACTGTTTTCCACAGAACCAAATGCTCTCTAACTGCCGAACCAAACACCCCTTTAGGGCCGTTTAACCTCAAAACAAACGCCCCTATTAGGCCGTAAATAGCAGATCCAAACGCACCCTAAAGATTATAAAACACAAAAAAAACGAAAATAATATATAACACATTTATTTAACCATTAACCACCATTTGATCCGGTTTTTATATTTTAGCAAAACTTGCAATATATTTATTAGGCGATTCTTTTATAAATCAAACACACCCTTACGGTTTTTCTGCTCACCTAAACACACCTTTACGGTTTTTCTGCTCACCCAAACACACCCTTATGGTTTTTTTGCTTACCCAAACACACCCCTTGCTGTTAAACAACCAACCAAACGCACCCCATGTGCGTTTCCAAGAAACCAAACGCACCCTTATGGTCGTTTAACAACCAAACGCACCCTTACCGTGGGCTGACCACCAAAACAAACAACCTTTTCGGGTTTTAAGCAAACCAAACGCACCCTCTTGGTGCTGTTACAGCTAAACGCACCCCTATGGTTGTGAACCCAGATCCAAACGCACCCTTAGTGCTGATAATAACAACCAAATGCACCCTTTACATTTTAAATACCCAAATGCACCCTATGTCGGTGGCTGGGTAGAGATGGAGGTGAGGATGGCGTTGGTGGTGGATGGTGGAGATGATGTTGGTGGCGGCTGTGGTGTGGTGGTGTCGCGTGGGGTGATGGTTACGGCGGTTATGGCGAGGCTGGTGTGGCGGGGTGGCTGCGACGATGATGTCGAGATGGAGATGATGGCGGGGCTGATGTGAAAGCAGCTGGTGGGGGTGGTAACGAGATGGTGGCGTTCGGTGGAGGTGGCAGCGGTGGTGGGTGGGTCGTGGAAATGGCAGCGGTGGTGGCGTAGTGATGTTGATGAGGTGATGTCGGTTAGGTGAAGATGGTGTTGTTGGTGGCGTGGTGGCGGCCGGAGGGTGGCCGGAATATGGCCGGAGCGGTGGCGGCGGCTGGAAAAGAGAGAGAGGGGGAGGCTAGGGTTTTGTTATAAGTGAAATAACCCTAATACATTTCTTTATATATTCCATAGTTATAAAAGAAAGTGACAAGTGCCCAATAGATCAAGGTTAATGTTGTAAATATTACTAGAAAGACCTAAAGTGTAAATTTTGTTAAATAATGGTTCGGGACTCGTTTAGGCTAGTTAACGGATGATTCAAAACACGAAACTTGCCCATTGCGTTCCAAATGATTTTTCCATGAAAATTGAGTATTTACATTACTAGTATTTTATAAATGTTTTATAAAATTTATTTAAATGTTTATTATTTATTGATGTAGCCATCGGGTATCACGGGCAAACTTTGTCTGTAAAATAAAACTTTAATTTAAATATTCGCGTTTTCAAGAAATGTTTTTGAATAAAATGATCAATAATTTATTAAATATTTTTATTCAATAAAAAGTGATAATTAAATGTAATTTTATTATTTTCGTGCCGGTACACGTTGTTCTAGTTTTCAAAATTTTGCGAGGGTATTTTAGTCATTTTCTGCTTGTTTTCGGGTCTCGGGTAAAACTGAAAAGTTGTCCGGAATGTCGTTTCATGACAAACACTAGTATATCCCATAATTAATAACTCATTTTGGCAGGTCGTTTTTTTATAAGTCAACTTAGAAATAACATCTATCGCCTCGTTTTCAAGTCAAATAAATGTCAAAAATAAATTTGTAAACGAGATATATGTAATAATAATTATGATCTATTATTTAACGATGTTCCGAAAAATTTCCGGTTACGCGGTAATCGTTTTTATGTGACAATTAAAGGTCAAAGGACAAAAAGTCAAGTCGGACCCGAAAAGTCAAAGGGTAAAATAGTCATTTAAAATTCTGAAAATTGCCGGTTGTTACACGAAGACATTTGAAGAAACTGGTTTTGACATCCTATACGCCATATCCATCAAGTAAGATTGCGTATTTATGCCTGCACTTCACAAGAAACCACTATGATACAAAGTCCAATACGCCGTATCCAGGAGACATCTATACGCCGTATTCAATATAAAGTAATAAAATATTCTGGAAGATATCAAATGTCGTCCCTACTCCAAGAAACCCTCGATACGCAGTATCCATCTCTCTCGATACGTTGTATCGACCAAATTCCAGACAGTATAAATAGAAAACCTAAAAACGGATTTTCAGTGTGCTTGATCATATTTTCGATACCTTAACCACAAAAGTTGATTTTCAGAAGACAAGAAGAGCAGAAGAGATCAAGCAAATCTACTAATTCTATAGGAAACACCTTGTAATCTTCTATACTCTTGTAATTGTTCGATTTTTGGTATCATTCGTTTAACTCGGTTAGTTTACCTTGGTTGGATTATTACTTTTGTATTGATTATGATGATTAAGGGCTAATACCCTTGGGTATTAGCCATGATTATGAAGATTTAAATGTTTGGTTTGTTTATATTGAATGCTTAATTTATCGTTGATTGCTTGTTTATGTTTATCAATTTATACTTGTTTATGTGCTTTTGTATGCGACCTATCATTTAACTGGATCTAGTGATACCGACCAAGTTAGATAGATGTCGGGATGGCTCTCCATATAGTGATTTATATATCTAGATCAATAGGACCACAATTAATGCCCTATCTTTACCTTTGGGATATGTAAACAAGTTGGACTAGCAGGTGACCTAGGATCAACAAATAGCGTACTGATTTTTTAGTAAAGACTTAGACAGTGACTACTAGCATATAAATTGCCATTAAGCAGTAAGTGGGTAAAGTCTCTATGAGCTAGGGTTTAATAAGATCACCATTATTAATCACCTAAGATAGATTATAATCAGCAAATAAGATGCTTTATGCGGATGCGTTTAATTGTGACAGAATTCTACGTGTCTAGGTTTTAGGAAGAAGTCCCGCCTAAATCTAGGAATGATATGCCGCCTCGAGATAAGCATTCATTGCACTAAATAAACAAAACAACATTTTAATTGGATTAATCATGGTTAGTACAGTTTTCTTATATTTGGCTAGACCGCTCTTCTATCTTTTGTCTGTTTGCTTGCGTGTGTTATTGTGTCTTAAATTGATCTAAGTTACCACAAAACATGTGCCAGTCTCTCAAGCTAAAACCCCATATCCGTTGGAATTAGGATAACATAGGTTTAGCGTAGGTTTAATATAGAATAGAATTAACATAGTTTAAATTAACTAAGTTTAGTTAACCAAAATATTGATAAAATAAAAAGATTAGTTCTCGCTCTTAGTGATCGACACCCTACTTACCACGAAACTCCATCTGATCGGGTACACTGCCCGTTAAAGTGTTATTTTAGGTAAAGTCGGCAAAATATAAATTTAAAACTTGAATACTCTAAAATAAACCCTACACGACAACACAATCAAGCTTCCTTTAAAAGTCTTCCGTATTTCTCATATAGTTCAACAACTTTTTCATCATTTGAGAATTCTGTATTAGCCCTTTTCAAAAGATCTTCAAGTGTTACCTTGTCAGCAGATATCATTGAAATATTTTCTTCAATCATCATACAAAAACTTTTCAAAAATATAAAACTAAAGTGAGAATCACATGTGATTTGCCCTACAATCACATGTGATTTTATAACAATCACATGTGATTCTGCTATAAATAATATGTGATTCTCCTATAATCACATGTGATTGTAGCAAAAAACAAAAAACTAAAAATACTAAAAAAACAACCAAACCTGTTTGTCATTAGGATGCATAGCTGAAGTACGAGACCGGCTCACATTGTCACCAACGTCATAAAAACCTTCAGTTTGATCTACTTCTGATTCAGTCCATGTTCAATGCAAATCCAACTTACCAATGACTTCTTCCTGGATTTCTAATTCCTGTCGTAGATTCATGGCACTTGTTGTCAAGTTTCGGATAGCCACGTCGTTGACGAATAACTGGATACCGATCAAACTTTGTTGAATCCAAATACAGGAGCTGTTATATATATATATATATATATATATAGTAGCGATCTAGTGAGAAGTAAATTAAAATAAAAAGTGGTGAGAAGTGACTAAAACCATACATTTGAGAGGCAACGACTTGCATTAGATGCATTTTTATTCATTTAGATGCACCATTTTAAGTTTCGAACGTTAATTTGATGCGTAGATGGTGCAAATTGATTTTCATTATTTTGGCACATGCAGAGGAACAAAAAACAATAGAAAAAATGAAATGCATCTAATATACGTATATCAATCTAATTAAAAGCTAGAAAACACATTATGATGCGTTATAATGCATATAAGATTATA
>BQNB010014093.1:48053-73826 GCA_026074375.1 Tanacetum coccineum | reverse complement strand
GTGTAAGTAAAACATATTGACCTGCAATCATATGTTATTTGCAATGCTGTATAAAAAAAAATACATAATTACATATATATTCCTGTCATTCTCCATGATTTTCAACTGAGTTACATTGTTTGAGCAGATTCCTGGGTCACTATCAGCCACAAATTGGCCGGCCTGCCCTTTGGCAATTGGATTCAGATCAGCATTGCAACGTTGGAAGCCAAAGTTCTAATGTTTTTGTAGAAAGATCCAGGTACTATGTTGTGATATTGTTGTAGTGTGTCTGTACTTATTGTCGCTAAAATTTGTTACAGATGATATATCTAAATACACAAAAACAAAAAGCAAATACTTATAGTTACTGCACGTTTATTATCTTTTAAGTGGCAGTGATATAAGCATATAGTTTTGTGGAAATATATTACTCGTATATTTAACTATAATGGCAAATTAGGGACAACTTGTTGGCCAGGATTATTAAGATTATTAGTTGTAAATTTATGGATATCCTAACCTAAAGTTGATTTTTGAGCAACCATATTCTTGAACACAACAAAACCAGGTTTGGACTTGAAAATTTTCATTATGTGTTTGGTTGCATGCTTACTTTTTATGTAAATGCAGATTTATTAAAAGGTCGTTGTCAGTTGGCAACATTCTCTATGATGGAAACAATCTCCGTGATGAAAATTCTCCCATTGGAATCACTCAAAGTAATGAAGAATTGGAGCAGCCATATAGTGACAACAGGACACAAGGCGATTCATCTGAATCTTTACATGAAATCTCTTGCGAAAGTGATTCATCTAATCCTAGGTTTGCTTTTATACCTTTTTTGATGATGATTGTATTCAAATTGTGTATATCTTTACGACTGAGTTATATTTAAATTAGTAGTTTACAAATTGGGTAATGTGCAGGTTTCCAAACTCGTCATCTCGGCCACAGCTTATTCCTGAAGAAATGCCCAACAGCGATCGCATATTTTACAACAAGAATTCGTTCAACTGCTCAAACTTTCTTGACGTTGACTGGCTTTCCTCATCTGGGAATTCATGTGAAGATGAAACTTACGAAAGGTAACTCGGGTTGTATCCATAAGTTGTTTTTAGTCTCCATTTTCAGTTGTCATCTGTACAAATTACATTAATTTTCTCATCACTTTTGAACCTACCATCACTGATCCCACTCCCACCTTGGCTGCAGGTCAACACTTGTAGGCTCCCCTATGGGCGGTGGTCGATCAGCAGATAATGTGATAAATGAAATGTGCACTTTCGCTAGTGATTCTGAGATATCACCTAATGTGAAGGTCAGTTTTATGCTTCATTTCAACTTTCCAGCTCCCTTCCCTTGAAGAAGATGTGGAATTGAAATTAAAAATATGAATCCGGTCATAATTGTTTGTGTCATTCCAAAGTCTTTTATAGCTCTTTGTTAAAAAAATAAGAATTATTCCCTCCGTCCCAAATTTATTGTCCATGTTTCCTTTTCGGGTTGTCCCAAATTAATTGTCCACTACTAAGAGCATCTACTATGGTGTTTCAAGAATAGGGCCAAAAAACTTATGAAGAGGTCCAAGATTTTTTTTTATCATAGTTAGCAACCATTTCATGTCTAGGTGGCATGAAAAGGTCTAGGATTTTGGAGAGGTCCAAGAATTTATGTACCATATTAGTATTTAATTTATCTTTGAACAATTTATAAACCTCAAAAGCTTTATCCATAGTGAGAATAAGTTCATAATCTATAAATTTATGACATTGTAAGATGTGGCAAATTTATAAACCTTTTAAAAGGTCCATCATAGTGGATGCCCTAAAAGTAAAAAGGAGCTTTTGATCGAGTTTACTATATTAACTCACTTGAGGTTATTATTACAAACTTTAAAGAAGGAATTAATTAATTAGTTAATGGTAAAACTATTGATCCGAAAGTAATAAAGAGAAAACAGTGATAATTACGTATTCCTTAAACTCTGTTTTTTTCCGGTGAGCAATTATTTTGGGACGGAGGGAGTAATAATTTTTGGCGTGTAAAATGAATTATATTTCATGTAGAAGTCAAACATGAAGGCTATTGTTGAGCTCCATTATTAAATGGAGATTAATTTTTATAATTTACGTTATTTACTAGTTTATTTTAACATGAGTGCAGGATGGTAGAAACTCCATTGGAGGCAGATTTTCAGATAGATTTGCAGAATGGGTGACCCATGGGGATATTATGTTCCCATGATCAGTTTTGCTATCAACGCCTAAAATCTTCTTACTGATAAGCCATTAAATTCAGTCATCCCCTCCAAAAGGACGTGGGTTACTAAAGCAGGAATAAGTGGTCACCGAATACCATTAGAGAAACGAAACAAAAGAAAACAAAAAAAACTGCCATTACTATCAAGATATAGAACCCATTAAGAAAGGATCCTAACCCTTGTAAAAAAATACCTGCGATTATTATCAAGATATACATGAGACCATCAAAATCCTAGTACAAGTACAAAAGAGTAAAAAAACTACAGTAAGATTTTTTCGCATTTGAATCTTTGTAAATATTTTTTGATGCTATTTACTTAATTTAGTCATATTGGAGATTTAATTGCCGGTCAGTTGTTTGTTAATTCTTTATTAGTACCTGTCGTTATATCATTTGTTTGTGTACCTACATCCAAACCAATTACAAATTGTAGTTTGATATAAAAATTTACAAACGTTTATGTGGTTTACTAACTCATTTACATGCAAAAGTTTGAAGCCAAATAATGAACTTACCAGCTTTTTCGAAGCACGGCCTAAAAAATCTAACCATTACTATTGAAGCTGGATGTAACCTCGAGAAATCTACATCCATAAGCAGCAATTGTAGACTTCTAGTAACCAAATCTCTTCAAAACCAAACAGAAGAACAAATGATTCGAGTGGCATGTGGTTTTATAGAATTGTAGATGTCACCTGACCAGCCGATCACAGGCTCACGGCTGCTGTAAACCATTTGCAAAGAACCAACGAAAAAAAAGTCGATAAGTTTTGTAGTGAAATAATCAATACGGCGAGACGTGGTAATCTAATATTGGTTATGCTCAACAAGTATTGCTAGTAGTTTGTTTCCCTAGTGTTATTTACAGGCAAAGTCGGCCATCACTACCCAACTAATATTGGTTTGATGCTCAACAACAGTATTGCTAGTAGTTTGTTTCCATAGTGTTATTTACAGGCAAAGTCGGCCATCACTATCCAACTTACGCTCCATCTCCGTGAGATGGACTGCGGACTCTGAGGGTGATAGACGTTGCGTTGGATGGTGATGGCATATTTTACTGGTAAGAATTTTGGAAACAAATTACTAGTAAGACCGTGATTGAAGATATTGCGTTTCAATAATGTTGGACGCGAGTATTGGTAGATCATTGAGCATTTTTTAGACAATGTTATATAGGACAGTCGAACAAATACTTGCTCTAACAAGTATTTTCTTGATTTTTATTAACATCCACCAACAAGTATTATTGAGTTGTAAAAGTCAATTGTAAACATTATGTAGTCATTTAGGCTTATGTTAAAACATATTGGTTTATATGACACACCTAATTAAGAACAATGGATGTTTATAAAGACCGAAGGAACATAAGGTAAACTTGAACATACACTTCTAATTTATACTTTATGCAAGAAAGGGTAAACATTTTGGAGATTTTTCACCTTGAGTTCAAGAGTTTTATGTTTGTTGTCTTGAAATATATAGTGTATTTCATAACAGCAATAAGAAGAAATAGAAAAGTTTATGGCATGTCACGTCATTTAAGACACTTTGCATGATATAGACCAATTTGAAAACGTTTACTTATACAACACCATTCATCCACAGTCGATTGGCACAGGAAGGATCGATATTTATATTGATAAGAGGACGCGATGATTCGTCTGTTACTAAACTTTGGTGAAACCTCTCCTTAAACATACAAAACTTGAACTAAGAATAAGGTACCTCGTACGCCAAGGGTATCTCAAAGGTAGATTATCTACTTGCCAACAACTGATCCGCAAAGACAAACGTTTTACATATTCAGTAGACTAGACATGGATATGGTTACAGCTTTTGTGTGAAACACCTAAGGCTAAAGCGCAAATACGTTTTTTTAAACAAATCTGACTATGAACAAATGACACGCCAAAAACGCCTAGTTTTAAAACAGATTTAAACCAGCAAAAGAGCGGTATGCCTGTTCCACAATTTATAGAAAGAACTTAAACAATATCCACCTCAATAAAGCTACAGAGACAATAGATTCTTAATACCAAAATAAATCTAAATATCGAAACCTGTGACAAACTCAAAATTACAGTCTCTCAGGACGTCCTACTCAATCTTTAGATAGAACATGAAAATAAACATTAGGATCAAGAGAGATTAACTTCATTCCCACCCCGATGCAGCAGCTACAACATCTGGTGTTGGTACAGGAGCGTCCACAACGTCCCAACCATCGGCACCACCAGCTACTGGAGCTGGAAAAAAAGATAGACATGCATAAATACAAGTCAAATACGATAATAACAGCTGTGACCGTCAGTTCAAAAAATATTTGTAACAAAATAGGTAAATATCAACAATTCCAAATGTGTTACCTTCGGCACCAGTCCAGCCACCTGCAGCAACAGGTGCACCTGAAATGGGTGCTGGGGCAGCATCATTAGCCCATTGAGCTTCAGTGATATTGGCTGACCAGTCTTCCATTCCAAGATTCCCAGCACCATAATCCTTGTAGTCAGCTACAGCCAATTCATCCTCTGGTTCCTTAGCCTCTTCCGGTTCCCTGTAGAAGAACAGATCAACCTGCAAAAACAAGTCATTGATTAAAATATAAAAGCGTTGAACTAGAAGCAGTAGTTGAAAGCCAAGGGCTTTTATGCATACCATAATATCCCACTTGTGCCCCTGGGGGATCACACCACGCATCTGCAAAACCATCCTTCCTAGAAGCCAAAACAAACAACCAATACTGTGCTTTCCCTTGTTGTTGGCAGGGATACCGATGTCAACATATCTCATGGGCGAGTCAGTGTCACAGAAAGCAATGGTTGGGATGTTTCCAAGAGCAGCTTCCTTAATGGGCTGCAAAAGATCAATGATAGTCATATTAATAACAATTGACGAATTACAAGATGAAGCAGGTGAGGAGGTAAATGTACATCAAAGACGTATGCTGTATAATAAGCGCACCCAACAGTTAAAAACGATTTATGAGTCACTCAAATAAGCATCTAAACCACATGAGAGAAAATAACATGCAGAATAACGATGCTAACTTTGAAACTTTTGGAAAAGGTACATTGAAACTCATTAACTCAGTCAACATTAAAAACAAACCTGGTGGTCGGTACGTGGGTCAGTCAAAATGAGGAGACGAGGCTCACTGAAAGAGGTCTGAAGCTGGTTGGTAAAGGTACCAGGAGTGTGACGTCCAGCAATGGCATTACAACCAGTGTGATGAGCAAACTTCAGCACAGCCCTCTGACCATATGGCCTAGCAGATTGGACAATGATGTCTTGTGGGTTTTCAATACCAACAATAACCCTAGCAGCCATTTGCAACTTTTCCCATGTCTTTCCAAGGTTGATAATGTAAATCCCTACAACAGTATTAACACTGTCAGATACATTTACTCAACTATAGCAACTACACAAACAATATTAAACGAACAAAAAACAATTTCAGTTGCAGTATTGTTTGTTGCATGTCTCTCGTTAACTAACCACCTGGTTTGTTTGTAACTATCTAACTTCAAATCACAATCCATGTAACCCATAATTGTTTGGCGTCAATACCACTTCAGTTACAAAACCGATACTATCAATCCGGTACACATATATTCTCATAAATTCTATACATGCAGAGGCAAAGAAACGAGGGGAACACGAACATGCCCCTAGATTTGTAGTTTAGCTTCTAAAAATTATCAAAGTTTTGCCCTCTCACCATAACTATACAATATATGGGTCAAAACCGAACTGAACCGACAAAACCAAACCCGAAAACCAACTTGAGGAAAACATGAACCAAAAACCGAAACGAATTGAACCGACGAACCGAACCGAGCAAAACCAAACCGAATATATAGTGTAGGCGTGTTTTTTTTTGGTTTTGCTTTTGGTTTCAACCTGAACCGAGCAAAACCAAAAACCAAAAACCATAAAAATAGAAAACAGAAAACCAAAAATGATCGATTCGGCTTCGGTTGGTTTTGCTCAGCTATACAAAACTAAAAGATCAGCTAGCATTGCTTATTTTAAAAGTGCTTAAATCCTTGTATAAAACTAAACAGTTCCATTAATGTATCCAGCTTTGTTTATCTACTTTAAAACAGCGTATGAAACAACAAATATCAGCTTATTACAAATCTCTAAGAACTAATTATGACAAATAAACCAGTTTTCATTAAATGGGTTCAAAACAATATAATAAGCGAATATATAAGCTTTAACATGTGATCCCAAACACACCCTAAAATGCAAATAAACTAAATCAATTAATGTATATAAAGATTTAAAAAAAAGTATGTATACCATCATTTCGGCGCTTAAAGACATAACGCTCCATCTGAAAATCACAGTTCTTAGTACCAAGATGAACCTCAGCAGCCAACATCATTTGGATGTCTGCTTCTTTTGCTGACAACGCCATTTTTCTTTCTTGATTAGAGAGTGAAATGCTTTGTGACGGCGTTCCAATGAAGAAGATAGATATGTATGAGGGACAACACAACAATGTAACCAACCCTAGTGGATTTTATTATTTCTTAATGGGCCGAATCAGTGTTTAAATGGGCTCGAGATAACCAGGCCCAAGCCTAATAAGGGTGTGTTTGGTAGAGAGAAATGAAGAGAAATAAATTTTGTTTCATTTCTGAAGTATGTTTGGTAGAGAGAAATAAAAAAAGTGAAGAATTGAAGATAATTAGGTTGAGAAATAGAGAGAAATAGTAGTGTAATTTTTGTCACCCCCTGATGAGGTGTCAATTTATACACTTTTTCAGGGTTGTTTAACCCCCTAAATCGTGCATTTATGTCAAAAATAGGTACTTAATCGTTCCTTTTCAGGTATTCAACATTTGGAAGGCATTTGGAGGAAATACACGTGACTTGGGCTCATTTGGAGAAGAAATGGACAAGGCTACGGACTTGCACCAACATCTCTCAAGATTATGTTCTCAGTAGCTAGAGGCGTCACAGATTACACGTGACGCCGTCACAATTCATACCAAGACGGCGTCACAAGATCTTAAGACGGCGTCAGCATGCACGACCCAGGGTTGTCTTTGAGGGTGTGCGGGGTGGGCAACCGCACAGGGCCTCAAAAAAATTAGGGCCCCCAAAATTTGTCTCGTTAACAATTATATCCATGTGTACACGTATTTTTTTCGAAGAAAACAATGTTTAGATGAGAAAATATCTTTGTTGAGTAATATGTTAAACGTTTATATAACTAATTTGCATTATATGTTATAAATTGTGACACTTTATATATAACATTTGTTTTTTAAATGCCTCATTGTCTAATTTCGCACAGGGCCCTCAGAAATTTCAGAAATTTAGAGACGGCCCTGGTACGACCCAACCCATTATCTAGAATATCCTCTTTCATGATGGCGTCACGATTAAAACGCGACGCCGTCGCAACGATTTTTCTATATATACAAACCCGAAATAGGGTTTTAAGTGTGTAACTTTAGAGTAAAAGAAAAGGACGAACCCTAGTTTGTTTGGCAGTTGTTAGGGATGATTTTAGGGCCTCAAAACCCTATTATACTTTCTTTAATTCATGTTTTAATCAAGTAAGACTATCTTAATCATTCAATATGTCTTGTTGTGTGATTCTTATATGTTATTACTTTATCTTTAATATGTTTGGCTAAACCTTCTATTGTGTTTATTTATGATTGTATGAAACCTATAATGTAGATCTTAGTGGTGTCGCTTCTTGTGATGAATATGCATGTTAGGTCTTAGTGTCACACCCCGCAATTTTTGATATTTTAAATTACAATTTTACCCTTTGACTTTTTGGTTCCGACTTGACTTTTGACTTTTTGGTTCCGACTTGACTTTTGACTTTTTGACCTTTTACGGTCACATAAAAACGATTACCGCGTAGCCGGTAAAATTTTTGAAACGTTTTTAAATAATAAATCATAATTTCGATTATTATCGCTCATTTGCAAATTTATTTTTCTAACTTATTTGACTTGAAAACGAGAAGATAAATGTTATTCCTAAGTTGACTTATCAAAAATGACCCGCCAAAATGAGTTATTAATTATGGGGTATACTAACGTTTGACATAAAATGACATTCCAGACAACTTTTCAGTTTTACCCGAGACCTGAAAACAAGCAGAAAGTGACTAAAACAGCCTCGCAAAATTTTGAACACAACTCGTACCGACCCAAAAATAATTAAATCTATATTTAATTATCACTTTTATTAAATAAAAATATTTAATAAATTGTTTAATATTTTATTCAAAAGCATTTATTTAAAATCGCGAATGTTCAAAATAAAGTTTTATTTTTACGGATAAAGCTTACTCGCGACACCCAACGGTACCAAATAAATAATAATGATTTTAAATGTATTTTATAAAAACATTTATAAAATATAGTCGAGTGAATACTCATTTTTATAGGAAAAATAATTTGAAAAACAACGACGCAACTTTCGTAATTTAATTCAATCGTTAACTAGTCCAAACGAGACCCGAACCATTATTTTACAAAAGTTACATTCCAGTCCCTCTGGTAATATTTATAATTTGAACCCTAAAATATTCTACACTTGCCACTTATTTTAAAACTTTAGACTATAAATATCAAACCCATTTAGGGTTTCTCATTTTATTACTAACCCTAACACACACATATAACACATTCCTCCCTCCCCATTAAATTTTCGGCGCCTCCTTCCTATATCCGGCGAGATTCCGGCGAGTTTCCGGCGATCTCCTGTCGATCTCCAGCTTCAACCACCACTCGCCGCACCTCCACCACTCCTTCAACCGGTCAACATCATCTCCATCCCGCCATAACACCAGCCGCCGCCTCCCTCGTCACCCTCTCACCACCACTGCCTTCGCAGTCGCCACACCATCGTGGCCTCCACCAACCTGCCGCCACTTTCGCCACCACTGTGACTACACCACTACAATCATCTCCCACCGCCACACCTCACCCCCCACATCACCATCTCCCTCCACCGCCACTCCCGCTGCAGCCAACACCACCGCCACCACCTTCAAACTCCACCAGCCACCACTACCCTCACCATCTTCACCACCTCGTCACCTCCGCCTCCTCCACACTAACCATCGCTGCTAACCGCCTACCATCGTCATCATCTCCCACCCGACGCCACCACCATAACAGGCCACCGACAGCCACAACCGCGGTTGTCACAGCCGCGTACCACCACCACCTCACCCCTTTATTCATGAGTTTGGTTGGTTTATAGTTGTAAAAACTAGTAACAAATTTTGTGTGGTTATGTTTGTTTAAACTTGTATCATTTTTATTTAATTAGTCGGTTTTGTTCATCTATTTCGGTTGATATAGTAGCACAAATAAGGGTTTTGTTCTGTGTTTTATGGCAGCCCTAAAGGGGTGTTTGGTTACCGACTTTATAAGCCCAAATGGTGCGTTTGGTTGCGTTTGGTTCTGCGATTAATGGCAGCCCCAAAAGGGGTGTTTGTTTCTATGGTTAATAGCCCAATATGTGCGTTTGGTTCTGTGTTTTATGGCAGCCCCAAAGGGGCGTTTGGTTCACTGTCTAACCGCCCCTAAGGGTGCGTTTGGAACAGCAGTCCCCACTAAGGGGTGTGTTTGGTTTTGCTGTACTTTGTTGATTATTTGATTTCGTTAGTTATATAATGAAACACGTGGATATATTGCAATATGGATTGATTAAAGTGGGAAAATGTTGAGTTTTGTAAAACAAGGGAAACATTGTATAAACGAAGGTCATGCCGAAATTTCTAAAAAATCTTAATACTTAGTAAATTTTCATTAAAGTTTATACTATTTTAGAAACCCGATAAAATGACAAAGATACATAGTTTTTAAGATTATTAAAGTGTTATTTTACAATAAATCGGTAAATAAACGAAAACTATACTTTTATAAACAGGATAACTAGTTTAGTTAAAACGCGTAACGAAACATTAAATTATAAAATATTATTTTATAATTCCCAACTATAACTTTTGTAAAGTCTTTAAAACTCATTTTATCTAACTGTAACTTTAAACGTGTATTTACTTTGACGCAATAACTTTAATAATTTAATTGGTGACTTTTGAAAACACGTCGAATCTGATTTATTACCATTATTTTTAACCACGTTTCTTATATAATACTTGTAAAGTATTATATACTACGACTTTTCCTTTTGAATGTTTGTCTTTATTATATACTTCACCATATGAATTATATAATTGTTCATTTTTCATATGTAATATATATATGGAATATATTAGGTACTTTGCGTGTGTTTTTTGATTTATTTTTATTTAACATCCATCAAACTCAATCCAACCGAAAACCCAAAACCGCTTAGAACGAGTTCGCGGTTGATGTATCATCACATCGGTAAACCCCAAATTCATCATCCTAAGCTAATAGGATTTAGCCGTTAAGTTTAAGCTGCATCTTCTTGGTCGAGCCGATTCGGTCATTCGTTGGTGCTGTGTTTAATTTTTTGCATTTTGCTAGTGCTCTGCAACTTCTTGGTGAGTTCATTAGCCCACATTTTACTTGTTTTGACTAGATGTTTCTATTATCTTTAGGGTGAGAAACATGCTCGTTTACAAATCATTTACGTTACGAATTTCAAAACTCGTTACACACTATATACAAACCTGCGTTACTTGTTTGATATTCACACTCTTTTCTACTTATGGAATTTAAAGTTAATTAATGTTGATTTATGAATTATAATTGGTTATCTTTTCATGTGGACACAAGTGTTTTCAGTTACCATCTCCTATTTACGTGTTGCCTAAGTTGCTTACAAACCTACTACTTCCCAACTTATCATGAACTGTTAGTTTCTCGACCGGAGGGGGATCGGTTGAGGGGGAGCGCAGAGTGAATAAATGTCTATTGGGACTAATTATCCCTATCCGGGTAAGCATGCACTTACTTGTTTCTGTCGTCGATGAACAAACGGATATATGTCATGTCGATTGTACACTATGGTGGTCTTTGGTTTGGGACACCGGTTAAGGGCAGGAATACTATACGACAGGATGTAACATGCCCTGTTGCTTAATTAGCTTCAGTGTCATGAGCTTAGCGCAACAGTATACCCTTTTCATGCGATATTGTATTCGTTATAATAGTCGCATGTGCTTGTACGGTGAAGTTATATCTCCTATAACTGTCACGTGCGTACTGTAAACTTGTGGTCCACACTACTTTGGTTGAACGTTTCTGATTATTAAATGTTTTTCGTAATACATTGAGTGAAGCTGTATTCACTAAACGTTTTTGGTCCTCATAAATGTTTTACTTAAACCTATGAATTCACTCAACTTTATGTTGACCGTTTTAGCATGTTTTTCTCAGGTGCTTAGCTTTGGACTTCTTGATGTGCTATGTGGAGTCTACGTGCAATATGATACTCTTTCAAGACTTATCAAAATATCATACTCGTTGTCTTTTGAAAACCAAATTATGCTTCCGCTACATTTTACTTATGCTTTCGCAAATGTTTAATTTCTTTTAAATCATGTAAAACTTATTTATTTTTAAACAATGCAACGAGTTATGATTTCCAAAACGTCCATTAGTGGTCGTTCTCTTGTGCCTTGTGTTCGGATTATGATGACGTCACGCCCTCGGACACGTATTCCGTCCAGGCCCCGTATGGGGGTGTGACACTTAGAAAACCAACTTTTGTCTGTATCGATGTTGATATGTCTAGGAAAACATGATTGTGTAGAAAGGATACCATAGGGTAACAGTCTTCATACTATATTGCCCCTTATATGGTTGATCCACTCTTAATATATTTCAAACGCATTTAATATACTCTTAGAGGCCTTGTAATAGTCTTCATACTACCTTACTTGTGTGTTGCCTTAACAGAATATCAAATAGACGGCGGATTCATGTAATTCGTTCATGACTTAGGAAATAATTACATAAATCATCACATGTGTGACAAAGCAACAACACTATGAGAAGCAAACTAGGGAGTAATACATGATTAAATGAACACAATCTTCTATTATATTGTTATCACCAGTAGTTTAGATCATTATTTAGTTTATTAGCTAAAACCAAACCAAACCTCTCAAACATATGATTTACTGGTTTCCTATAAATATAAAAACACAAAAATAATCTTCTCTCAACCCTTAGAATTATGTTAGACCGTGATTGAGCCTTCCCAACCTATTCCCCTAGAGAACGATAACAACCCCCAAGTCTTGCCTATATTACACTACAACAATTAGGTACACTGCCTAGGGAGTTGTAAAACTTCTTGTAGAAGTCCCTTACGACAACCGCAACAAGTTTTTGGCGCCGCAGCGTAAGGAATAGTTAGGTTTTGATCATAGTTTAACTTAGTTCTACTCGCTTGAATCCTTTCAAGTGAGACTTTAATTCTGCATATTAGTTTTCTTGTAGTCTATCTTTTTCTTTGTGCCCTTTAATTGTAACATTTGTAAATTATAATGAATAGGTATGGTTATTCTAGCGTAGGTTTGATGTATTCTTCTGTAATCAACTCTTGGTGTTCCAACAACATCAAGATGAATCTCTCTACGACTCGTGGACTCGTTTCAAAGAAGTAATTCGAAAAGTCCCGAATCATGACCTTAGTATATGGACCCTAATTGAAATCTTTCTTAAACATCTCGACTCGTTATCCCGCTATATCATCAATTTGACAACAGAAGAAGATCTTAGGAAGTTTAGTGATATAGGAGCATGGTATGCCATAGAGGATTGTGCCCAATGTGATAAAAAAAATGTAGCAACCCAACAAGCGTTATTTCTGATGAAACAATAGCAAATCCAAATGCTCAAATAGTTGGAGATGATATGGTTAGGGTACAGGTACCTAGGTGCATGGCATGGTTAGATTATGATAAGCATGTAGATAGCCTAAGTACGATGGGTAATGAGGTAGGAGTTACAAGCCTTGAGAGTACCACACAAACCCTACCGTTATTTGAGGAATACACACCGCCCGTGACTTACCCGGAAGAAGTAGAAAAGACTTTAGGAACCCCGATAGAGGTAGAACCTTTGAACGAAACAAAACTAGAGGAAGTAGGCTTGAATTGTAATCACAACACTCCTCTTAGTTCTAGGGAAGTTCCTAGTTTTGATAAACTAGAGCCTCAACCACAACCCTTACCTAATTGTCCACCCTTAGATGCAAGTCTAGGAACCAAAAGAGGCCTCAAACCACCCATCAAACAACAAAGTCCTAATAGTTTTAGGATGCAGGTATTAGATAATTTGACCATTCATACACCACCTTCATCTCATGTGGCGTCTTTCCACCTTATGGATTTGTATTGCTATTATCGCCCATGCATCGATGATCCTAAGAAACATTATGGATTTAAACCAGGTTTATTAGGACATAGTGGGTCCCTTGGTGTTGATTCTTTAAAATTGGAGATGATAGATGATGATTGGGGATTAGAATCTAAGGAAGTTTATTTTCTAGGAAGAGGACTTAATTCACCCATTTGGCCAAAAGAAGTAGAGAAGGCTTTGATTAAAGAAACACACCATTTAGAGCATATCATTCAACAACCAATTTTTCAGCATGAGACCTTTTTTCATAACAATGGTGTGTATCGCTACTATCACCCGCACTTGACCTTAAGTGTAGGGGAGACCCACCTTTTGCGCGTCAAATAAGCGTAGAGTCAGGCTCGTAACTCGAACAAAAACAAGTGCTTTTTGGGAGGCAACCCAATATTTACTTTTCTCGCATATTAGGAGTGTCTTGTGTTTTAATTCTTTATCATTTGTTTTATTATGTTTGAATTATTTTGTAATCATGCTTTGTTTGTTCGTAACTTCGTCTTATTTGCAATCAAAGGTATTTTGCAACGAAATAAGTGTAGGCGAATTATCCGGTTTTTAGAACCAAATTCAAACATTTAAAATAAATTGTTTAGATTAATTCGCGTCAGTTTCAAGTCATATGATTGAATTGTTAATTCTCAGGTTTCTATGCAGCATTTTGTACAGGAAAATAACATATAAGAATGAGTGCAGGAAATTTTTCATCAAAAACGAAAAATGAGTTTTCACAGAGCGTGGAGACGGCGTCACGCTTTACACGCGACGCCGTCACCACGACACCTGTGACGGGGTCAGGATATTCCTGACGGCGTCAAACGCCCAGTTACAGGAAAACTTAAAAAATTTAAGTATTTTTGAAAATAAAACTTGTACAACACTTAAGAAAGTTGTAATTCTTTAAACTTGCAAAACCTTGAGTTTAACAATTCTCTCATCCTATCTTTACTGATTTATAGAGTCAACCCTAATTTCACATTGTATGCTTGGTGTAGTTGTCTTTGTCTTTGATTACAGGTTATATTTGATGAGAAGAAGCTTGGAAGTTCTTAGAAAGTTTCATTGGATGATTTTTGGAGGACGATTTAACCAGTTATCGGATGTTTCTTCTCCATTATTTAGCAAACCATGGGAGTACTAGTTTCTTTTCCTTGTTTTCTTATCCCTTTATTTGTTTTTACGGGTACTTCTATAGAACATTGAGGACAATGTTCAACTTAAGTGTAGGGAGAAAATAAGCCTTAGAAACTATTCATTCACTTGTCATTTGCTTTGTCCTTAAAATGATGGATAATATATCGAAACATAGCATAAAAAGGTAATTTTAACCTAAATTTTAAAAAAATTATGACACATACCGACGAAAACCGAGTATTAATAGCGTCTCATGGATAGGAATGTATATGACTAGCACAAAAACCCTCAGAATTCCACCCCAAAAATATGAGGTTCGCCTTTAGATCTTTAGGAATTCGGGTATCTATTATTGATACCCAAGATAGTTTATACCTTTAGCTTTCTCAAGTTAAGGAGTGAGCAATCATGTGTATCTATTCCGTCGTTAAGGATGTGTATATGTGGTTTTGTCGCCTTTTCTGGAGCATTGAGATCGGTATTAAATTATATGAGTGTACCGGTAGTATATTAAATTCTAGAACTTGTTTTTGTGATGCATCCCAAGACCGCATAGTAAGTATTAGTATTTTCTTGATAAGAGGCATTAAGATCAACCCATGTTTTAAACCTGTAATTGTTATGATGGTCACACCAATCATATAACTATCCCACACCCTTGCCATGCACTCATTTTTAGTGCAGGATACCCATAGTACAACCCTCGGAGCCTATCATTTTTCACGGTTCTCATAATTTTCTGGTTAAGCCGGACTATTAATGAAGAGCATTTTTAACCCTTAAACCAATCGTTACACCCAAATTGCCTTAGCCTACCTTATATGTACTCACCTTTAGTACATCATTGTATTTTAACCCAAGTTAATTATTGAGTACACAGTTGCTAAGTCCTTATCCTTGTAAATACTGTTTTGGGACGATTGGGATTCATGGTAGTATTTATTTCATGGAAGAATAGGAAAGAAAAGTTAAGTCAATACCCTCATACGTTTGTTAGATGATCTCCATGTTATCTTGATCCACCTCAAATCGGGTCATTAGTTAGATTATAAATATCGAGCATGTAAAAGCTCAAGTGTAGGGGTACGTATTATAGACCCCATGTTATGATGTATTATGTTATTAAAAAAATAGAAAAGAAAAAGAAAGAGATTGATGTAGAGTTGTGTAGAGTTTGTATATCTTCGTCCGAGTCTTGGCTTAGCAACCAAATCAGCATGTATTCGTGTAAATAATTAACTAACCGTTTCACTCTAAATTCAACCAAAGCCACCCAAATGTATCCCATCCGTTTCCGTTTTCATTATATGTTATCTTACACCTACACCCCACAACCCTTAAAAAGACTCCTTAGATAGTACTACCTCGGTCCTATAATTATAGTCCAGTATTGACTTTTTAAGTCTTTATTTTTCAACTTTGACCTTAAATATGTTTGTTTATGTTATATAATACTTGATGAAAATTATACCAATGAAAATACATTTAAAACTCAATCCATTCATATATTTTACTTCAAGTTTTAAATAACAAAAATAATAATACGTAAGGTCAAAGTTGCAAGATAAAGACCGAAAAAGTCAATAGTGGACAATAATTATGGGACGGAGGGAGTAATGAATAATGCTTGCACCCAGCGGTGGAGGTTTGACCCTTTACCAAACCTATAGTAATTTATATGCTATGACAGGTAATGAGAGTTGATTTTTCGTTTCCCCTTTATGTTATAATTTATTATACACCCGAGTGAAAGAGAGAATCCTAAACACTTATGTGAGGTGCTAGTATATACTTTTCGTGCTTTTAATTACAAGGTCTAGAAGGTTGTGTTGTAAAATACTTTTAAAGAGTAGGTAAAAATGACCCTCATATTGTTATTGTCTACGTGGAAAAGCCCATTTGCTTGAGGACAAGCAAGTGTAGGGGTATTTGATGAGGTGTCATTTTATACACTTTTCCGGGGTCGTTTAACCCCCTAAATCGTGCATTTATGCCCAACATAGGTACTTAATCGTTCCTTTTCAGGTATTCAGCATTTGGAGGAAATACACGTGACTTGGGCTCATTTGGAGAAGAAACGGACAAGACTATGGACCTACACCAACATCTCTTAAGATTATGTTCTCAGCAGCTGGAGACGGCGTCACAGATTACACGCGACGCCGTCACAATTCATACCAAGACGGCGTCACAAGATCTCAAGACGGCGTCAACATGCACGACCCAGCCCATTATCTAGAATATTCTTTTTCACGACGGCGTCACGATTAAAACGCGACGCTGTCGCAGCGATTTTCCTATATATACAAACCCGAAATTAGGGTTTTAAGTGTGTAACTTTAGGTAAAAGAAAGGGACGAACCCTAGTTCGTTTAACAACTTCCTTCAATTCATGTTTTAATCAAATAAGACTATCTAATGCATTCAATATGTCTTGTTGTGTGATTCTTATCTGTTCTTACTTTATCTTTAACATGCTTGGCTAAACCTTCTATTGTGTTTATTTATGATTGTATGAAACCTAGAATGTAGATCTTAGTGGTGTTGCTTCTTGTGATGAATATGCATGTTAGGTCTTAGAAAACCAGCTTTTTTTGTATCGCTGTTGATATGTTTAGGAAAACATGATTGTATAGAAAGGATACCATAGGGTAACAATATTCATACTACCTTGCCCCTTATATGGTTGATCCACTCTTAATATATTTCAAACTCATTTAATATACTCTTGGGGGCCTTGTAATAGTCTTCATACTACCTTACTTGTGCCTTGCCTTAGCGGAATATTAAATAGACGGCGGATTCGTGTAATTCGTTCATGACTTAGGAAATAATTACATAGATCATCACAAGTGTGACAAAACAACAAAACTAGGAGAAGCAATCTAGGGAGTAATACATGATTAAATGAACACAATCTTTTATTATATTGTTATCACCAGTAGTTTAGTTCATTATTTAGTTTATTAGCTAAAACCAAACCAAACCTCTCAAACATATGATTTACTGCTTTCCTATAAATATAAAAACACAAAAATAATCTTCTCTCAACCCTTAAAATTCTGTTAGACCGTGATCGAGCCTTCCCAACCTATTCCCTTAGAGAACGATAACAACCCCCGAGTCTTGCCTATACTACACTACAACGATTAGGTACACTGCCTATGGAGTTGTAAAACTTCTTGTAGAAGTCCCTTACGACAACAGCAACACCCCATTTCCATAACTTTTGTATAGAATTTGGAGAAATGAGTTTTTATTTTTATTTTTTGTTTTTTGCTTTTATTTTTCTATTTTTTTTGTAATCATAGTCGGGTCAAATTCGGGTCAAGACTAAAAATTTCATACTCGAACCCGACCCTATTTGAATTTCGGTTACTCAGGTTCGGGTCAATTTGGGTCGGTTCAACTCGAGTCGGGTCCATTCGGGTTCGGGTCAACTCGAATATGAGTAAAATGTAATAAGAATGCCTTTTTTTTACTCTTTTAAATAGAAAATTTATATTGAAAAAATTTTAAAAATCTTTATTCGGGTCAATCGGGTCAACTCGAAGCCAAGTTAGTAAAACTTTTTCAACCCGATACCCGACCCTATCTAGCATTTGGGTTACTTGGTTCACCCGAATAATTTTTTTTGACCCGGGTAACCCGACCCGAATAGGCTTAATCAGGGTCGGGTCCGAATATGCTTAACCCGACCCGAGTAACCTGACTCGAAAAAAATGATGGTGAAATTATTGTATTATAATCGCTCTTCATTTGTAGTTTTTCAAAGGAAGAAAAATATTTCGTGATTATTTTTTATTTTAATTCTCTTGTGTTACCGAACAATGGAATTCAATACATTTCTCATTCAATTCCATTTCTCTGAATTTTATTCTCTACTTCATTTCTAATCTTTGGAATTCTCTCTACCAAACGTGCCCCAAGTGTCGAATATGAATCACTTGTTTCTAGGGGTGTTGATCGGTTCGGTTATCGGGTTGTTCGTTTAGTTTGATTCGGTTAGTTCGGTTAATTATTTATTTATTTTTTAACTCGAAAATCAAACCGAATCAAAAACCAAATTTGAATTCGGTTCAATTTTCGGATTAACCCGAATAACCCGAATTTCATTATTTATTTTTTAAAAATTAATAATTACATATACATATTTAACAAAAAAAAGTATTTTAAGCATAAAAAATATTTTTTATATTAAGATAAAACTTTAATGGTATTGCTAAACTCATATTCAACTCGAGAATCAAATTAGAAATTCGGTTCGGTTCGGTTTTGGCAAATTTGATTCGGTTATTAGTCTGGTTCAGTTGCTTTTGGTTCGGTTCAATTTTGATTTTCGGTTTCTTCGAATTTTTTTGGTTTTTTGGTTTTTTCTGCCCATCCCTTAGTTTCCATATTATTTTTAAAAGTAGCAGATAAGTTTAGCTAGGGTGGCAATTTATGACATGATACGAAATTCGATCTGAAACTTACACGAAAATTTACAGGTTCGAGTTAAGCCTAATATATTTCGGGTCGAGTTTTGGTCAACCCATCTGTCCCGTTTATTAAACAGGTGAGGTTCGGGTTGAGAATAAATTAAGCGTGTTGACCGGTTAACCCGTTTAAGTTTTTTTTTAATTTAAAAGTTATATATATTTTATTATACGTGTTAAATAGGTTAAACGGGTCGACTCGCAAACCCGTTTAACCTGCTTAACCCGTGTAATGTGTTAACTTTTGTATATAAAACGGGTTAAATGAGTCAACATAAACCCGTTTAACTTTTTCAACCCATGTAACCTATTTAGCCTGCTAATCCAAGTATATATACGGGTTAAATGGGTCAGGTTTGAGATATATGTGTAAACAGGTTAGAGTTGACATAATTGACTCGATTATTTAAATGAGTGAGGTTCGGGTTGGAATTTTCTGACTCGTCAACTTGACAACCCGAAGTCGCCAACTTCGAACTCGTCAACCCGAACCCGATCCGAATGACCACCGTTGGTTAACTTATATTCAACACAAATATTTGAAAACCACTATTCGGGCCATTAAAAAAACAACATACGATTACGCGTATAAACGCGTTTGTTTTCTTGCAAATAATTACCAACAAACCGACTTGATTAAAAATCTATTAAAAGATCCTCTCATGCAAACAATTTATATATTGATTTGTTCATCTGTATCCTTGTACCGTACGTTATTATATTCCAAATTTTTATATCCAAATTACTTCTTGGTTCGAAACTTGATTTCGAATATGAGTCGCGCGATAGAGGACCTGCAGCCTTATAGTGTCACCATTGACCGCTACAAAGGTATTGAAGCCAGACTCGAGGGTTTGATTCGTGCTCGCCACAAAGCTGGTCTTGAAACCAATTCCGGGCTCCAACAAAGCAAAACAGATTTAGTCGACATGCTACGTCTTCTACAACGAATAAGTGCTTCAGAAAAACAGAAGACAGATAAGAGTTGTGTTATATGTATGGAGGAATACGATGTAAACGACACAACAAGAGCAACAAGGGCTTTGGCTTGTCGACATGTGTATCATGCAGAATGTATTAACAGTTGGCTCTTATGTAAGAAAGTTTGTCCATTGTGTAGGGCTCCTGCAAGCATTGTTAGTATAAATAGACAGTAGTAGGTTTAAGGTTTTAATCAAGCTCTTTGAGATTATGTTGTACTGTAGTATCTTAATCTTAATTTGGTACTGAAACATCTATGGTACAAAAAAATATATACATCGTTTGTTTTGTTTTGGCCTTGATGAATTATGCTGCGCAACCTTATGTGTTTTATTACAACTGTGGCTAAATGATTAAACTGGTTAATATGTGCATTGAGGACTGTAACAAGTAAACTGAACCCAAGTTTTAGTCCTTGTGTTCGGCTTCACTTAGATCTACGCGCATCTTCTCTGTTACATAGGAAAAGCTACCACATAAGTGAAAAAAATATAAACATACTTGATGTGCAGCCTACTAATAAGCAACACGAGTCAAACAAGGACGACATTAGCAATTGATGTAAAGCGTTTGACACAAGTCTCAGCAAGACCTATAATTACAGATGATAAGATACACTAACCATATTAAATAAAATTATTTATACAAAATCTATCATGTTATCCTAAATTAGACAAGACTAGCAGGTCCAATAGAGGGGCTAATTTGTGTCGTTGTATTCCCTTTACGATATTCCTCAATCTATTGTTATGTTCATTGTTAATTAGTTATATCACGAGGACAAGCAACATCAATTGAAAAATCACAAAGATCAGCACACATACTGGTCATAACACAAGACATGTATGACACCTTTTGGTTCCAGAAACAAAGCTTACTAAGATTTTTGGTTACCTGCAATTCTAGTAGAAATAACAAGTTCAAAGATGTATATTAGAAACAGCTAGCAACAAACATAAGTAAAATTAACAAAAGCACTGGGAAGATATGAGGGGAAGAGATCATACATTTGCCATTGGCTTTACTTTCCGGTCTTAATATGAGTGTTTCCAATGCAATAGCACCGGCTACAAGGTATTCGGAATATGTGAGTACATGATTGGAAGAAAATGCCGATGACCTGAAACACGAAAAATGCTTAGAGAAGTACTACCAAATACAAAAAGGTGACTACGAACATAAAGAGCATTATAACACTGCCCAACATTGTTAAAATGTAACTACCAACATGAAAACTTATTCATCTTGTGCTTTCCTGATAGCACTAGCAAAGTTATATGCCTCAAGTCAGGTGTTGACCTGTTACCCAACCCAAGTGACTAATGTTTTGTCACCTCTATTAAAACTACATATATGATGTTTACTGGTCTATTGGTAAGAGATACATACCTTTCTTAGCTTCTTGGTCTTCTTGGGGCTGTTCACTCGTAACTTTCATCTTCTACCGTTCTGTTGAGACCTTAACTCCTATAGCATGTGTGTCTAATCTCGGTTAATTGCACACATGTAGCTACACGTCTTGTTGAATCACACAACTGCATAGAAAAAAAAAGTATTAACAACCATGGCACCACAACGTTGAACATAGCTTAGTGTATTTTACTAATTTGTAGCTGAAACCATAACAATCTGTTGAGAAAATGTTAACAAACCAAGCACAAAAGATCATGCCATAACCATAACACACCTTACTTGAGACTTATTCTTTGATGAAACACAGTTACTTACTAAAAGAAACACCAACGCACTATAGAACTTATAAAAACACTTTCTATCACGATGGATGGGTTAGGAAATCTAATGATTTCTTATAAGCCCACGACATATTTTTTGTTTCATTTGGGTCTTAAGGTAGAACTAAACACATGTACACAGTAAAAATACAACGCAAAGCAGGAGAGGAATAAAAAAAGACTTGGCCACACTTTAGTGATATTATTACATTACTCTAGGTGAGTCATAGTAGGGGTCGGGAGGAAAGAGGAAGGACTCATGAGATAGCCTAGGATATGTTTTTCTTGGATTACTCTTCAAATAGCTCAAAACACATAAAAGTGTTTCCCATTGTTAATTAGTTAGAGACTGCATCAGTTATACACTTTCTCATCAAGATTGGGATGTACAAATTGTGTAAAAAAATTGTCGTTTTCTCCGCACTTACAAATTTGCAATAAAGATATGCATAGTTTTAGTAACGACCTTCCTCGAATTTAGTTGTGCTTTCCCAAGCATCAAGGTTCACATTGAACGATCACCAATCTTAGTTTGCTTATAGAATGTACATGCTACATATACCTATTCTGGAATAGGTACTTGCAACCAATCTTGAGTGTGGTCGCCTGCTCATGTCTTCTACCCAATCGTTAATCAGGTCAAGTGCAAGTTGATCAAATACACTCGGCTTATACATTCTGCCCATCTGCAAAGCATTTTAATTGTAATTAGTCACATACAAATTATGTTATATATGAGTTTTTAAAACTCTTATGTCAAGCTTGCAAACATTTAATGAAAGTGCTTTACTAATCCACTTTGATACAATTTCAGCTGGAACATGGAAAACAACCTGCTGCATTTTATTGATACGAACTTGAACGACTGCCCTGCACATATTTATAATTTGGTGAAGTATAAACTTATAATCTATCAACATCAGCATGAATTTCGCGTTCTATGTCTGATTTGTTGTGTGCAAGACTTAACAACTCGAATAAATACGTTCCAAATACCACTAAAACGACCCGTTATTCAGGCAGCCAATATAACACATTTGGGCAGGGTGCAGCTGAGATACACTAAACCTAGGAAACATACAAAATAATCACGATACTCACTATGGCTAAAAGATACAGAATGAGATAAATCTGCACTTGCTTATCATCATACATATTAACACACAGGTAACCAAAATGCTCTGATATATTCACACATTGACCCAAACTTTTTTTGTGTTGCATACGCTTAGGAGTGTTTGGCATTCATTATAAGTGCGGTTCATAGAATAAACGCTGTAACAAAACAGATTGCTGGGATAGTGTATGAATGTGCAACATGTGCTTTATTGCTTGAACTTGTGCTAATATGATAATCACTTTTTTTAGTGTTTGACAAATTTCTAAGTATTCTGGTGCTCATATTAGGCCTACCTATGCCACTAAATGATAACTCAAGTTTGTCACATTTTCAAATGACCTAATCAAAGTAAACAAAAACATAATAATAGTGAATTAATGTCATCCCTGTGCACAGTGAGCAAATATACATCAACTACTAAAAACCAAATTCTAATTCAGTCCTTAGTGCGTATCTCCAACTTTAGCCCATACGGGTCAGGTAGGAAACATCCAAATTGACCCATTTATAACTAATGGGTCAAAATTGGCAACATATATATGTATGTAAAAGCGAGTGGACTAAAATGTGGTTACCTGTAACACAGATTGGTCATCGACGATCTTAGCTAGGAGGGCACCAACAAAAGAATCACCCGCACCTGTTGTGTCCACTTCTTTCACTGGGAATACACCTACCGTTCCATGAAAATCCTGCAATAATAGGGATTGCAATATAAATATATAAGTTACGGAGTATTAATCAAAGATACGGAAGGACCATGACGAACCAGTGAAAGTTTCGCTTGGGAGTACCTTCCACAACAAAAATTCCAAGCGGCCCAACACCTCCATTTTGATGATTAAATGCAATAATTTATAACAGAAAGAAAAAAACAGTAATGTTCAAAACTATACACTTGTAAATTGTCAAACATATACATTCGAAAATTTAGGAGGTTCAAAGCATACCTGTGACTGGATTCTCGGGGATTTTGGGTTGTAACTTACGTGGTCTACCCCTTTTCCTTCTTGGAGTAAGACTTGCAGCGTTCTTTTCCTTTCCCTCCTAAATGGAAACACGTAACTGTTTTTAGACATATAATGATGGGCAAAATGGTTCCTAAAAAAGTGGGTCAAAACATGAAATGCATAAATGGTTTCAGCTACCAATTTATTATATCATTTCGTTCAATACAAGTAGAAAAGTGATAGTTTGCTTCCCGCATCCATGTCAAGTGTAATTTTGTCACCTTGCTGACGAGTCATAAAATCATTCCATTCACCCATGTAAAAAGTGATATTTAATTTGCTACATCTAACATAAGGCCAAGTGTAGTTTTGTCACCTTATCGACCGCTGTCAATGGTGCCGATAAAACGTCTAGTTGATTTGTCTCTCCTTCTGCAACACTTAGCTTTATTTAAGTGGGCGACTTTTGAATTATCTTCCCTTGTGATACTGTTATCTCATTCAATTACAACCCCATGACAACAGAAAGAGCTATGTCTTTGGTAACATCTTCCCATATCCTCATCAAAAAGCTAACAGAACAAAAACATATACAATATTCAGTCCTAAATTAAGAATATCAATACGAAAACTAAAAACATTAATAAAAAGCAAATATCCTCCATCTAAAAAAACAACAGAGACAAACAAATCAAAAATCGTTAGTTCTAAATCAAATGGAAAAGAATGAAAGAGAGAAACTAATACCATTGTGGAGGAAGAGGGAGCGTGATTGTGTTTGGTTAGTGATATTCGTGTGTCAAAATATGGGCTAAACCCTAATCATCAACTTTATTCCAAACAAATGAAACATAATTTTAATTCTTGTGAATGTGCCAGCCATGTACATCCAATTCTTTCCTTTACTATTCCATTCGTCTAGCTAGTGAGAGTAATATTTTGTGATTCCATTCAAAACATACCTTGGTATTCCATTCGTCCAGACAACATTTCCAATAATACACTACTTTGCTGTTTTCAACAATTCTTCCAGCCATAAGAATATTCAAACATTCCTTCAATATGTTGCTTAAAATACATTTTCAAGTTTCAAGAAATGGGCAAATCTCCTTTATAAGGAGTATAGATTTTGAGGAAGAAGATCAAGTACAACTACTGAGTTTAGCAATATTCAAATGCACTCGATAATTTGCATTTCAACTACAACAACCACATCCGCTCTTTATGGATTCTTGATTGCGAATACCAATAACATATTAATATTGATGACGATAATAATTATAGTAGTTGTACTAATTATAAATATTAGTAATGCTTACCACCAACATTTCTCTTGTGTGATCCAATCTTCCTAGCCATCTTTCCGTGTTTTAAATCTACACGTTTGAAGAATCCACCGATACAGATATTATCACCCACCAATAAACTGAATGTGCTTAATTAATGTTACACGTGTGCCTTACGAATTACTCTGCCAGGACCAGCGCAGTTGCTGCCATAGATTGATAAGCGAAAAATATCATTTCATAACCTGTAAATCCACAAATAAAACAATTGAATATCTTGGGATACCAAGCAAGCTAATAAAAAAGTTGGTTCAACAAGTAATATGCCAATACCACAACCGCATAAATATATAATAAAAAAGTTTGTTCAACAAGGATTTCATTTCAACCTTCTCTAAAATGCATTTAATTTTTCAACATTGCCTAACATGAGTTTTTTAACTTTCAAGAATTTGTCAAATTCTCTTTATAAAGAGTATAGATTTGACACTATTATAAGGGC
>BQNB010014093.1:10416-46703 GCA_026074375.1 Tanacetum coccineum | reverse complement strand
CGGTTCTTCGGTTCTGGAACCGAGAACCGCGGTTCCAAACCGAACCGAACCAAGAACCGAAATTTTGACATATTGTGGAACCGAAACCGAACCGCAGTTCAAAAATTCGGTTCGGGTTAGGTCGGTTCCGGTTCGGTTCGGTTCGGAACCGCGGTTCTCGGTACATATGCTCACCCCTATCCTCATACATTATATTCCTACATATGTTCCTACACACACAATAATAGTATATTTTTTTTCTCCACTTATTATCTCTCTGCATCTAAACCGTCGATTCTGACATTTGTTATGATCCTGTGAGTAGGCATAAAAGTAAGAGTTTTTAGTATGAGAAAATAACATTTTTGTTAAAAATAATATTTTTAAATAGGGTTTTTTGCTTTAAAAACATGGTTCTATTATTTTTTTTAAATTTTTTTTTAGATTTTGTTAAATACACATGTATACATTGTATTTCTATGTATAAAGCCACATCATAACAAAAAACAAGCATAACCAGCAAAAATAAAATTGTAACAAAACCATAACCATGAAGGTTATACAAAAACCAATGGATAGAAGATCAAAAGTTTCACATTAATAAAGGTCCTATGGACTTAACAAACACTACAACATATTTGGGAATAGAGCCCCTCTTAATAAAGATCGGTTTTAGTGGAAACCGGGCTCTAAAGGGTTCGCGTGCTTTAAAAGAGGGTATAGAGCCGTGTTTCCTTTCAAAGAACCGGGCTTTATGTTGCCAACGGATAGAGCCATGTTTTCTGCGAATAAACCGGGCTTTATTACTAATATAGAGCCACGTTACCTTTTGCACAACCGGGCTTTATGTTCCATTCCTCTTCCCACCCAAACAGCTAGTAACCAAAACAGACACAACAACGGGCTGCGAAAACAGATCAACACATGTATTGCTTATTTTTGCCTTTTTACAAAAATTTGCATATTTATTACTAGTATCACCTGTACCTCTTTTTTTCAAACTTTTATACCTCCTTTCTTCAAACTTTCATTAATATTTCCATAAGCTTTAGTTGATCAAATCATGTTTCATTTCAAGTCATAAGTAAAGGTATGTAGCACTTATTATACTTATTGTCATATGCTATTTTTTCTTTTCATACATCTACATGTACATAAATTACCATTAAGTATAAACATGTTTAGATATATGAATATTTGTTTTATTAATTTGTAACTTTTTATATTTGTAAGACCATTTCTAGAAATCGTTTGTCACACGAAACATGCTAGCAGCTTTATTGACCCATGCAATTAGGGTGTCTTTCTATGAACTTTTCAACAACTAATAACGTTTTTGTGACATTCATTTATTATAAAGAAAGTAAAAATTATTCTCTCTTAGTAAAATACCCGTTCGAGATTAATCTAATAGAGATGAATTTTGGATCACCCCCAATTTAGGATTTCCCTTTTAAATAATCTATCTCATTTAAGATGTGAGTCTTGTTAACATATTGAATATTTAAGTAAAAAAAATACGACTACTCTTATTCCTACAAGTTTGTGTTTTATGCACATATTTGGTGATTTGAGGGAATGTACTAGATAGATCGAAATTCTAGATGGATCGAAGTAGATAGATGTACAAGATAGATCGAAGTTCAGAGGAGTACTTGACCAGGCTGTCTGAATTTATTAAAGTTGTCGAGGATGATCGAGAAAAGAAAGAAAAACTAATAATATCTTGTCCGTGTCAAGATTGTAACAATATACTTACGTATATTGACTCTAATGTAATAAAAGGACATCTGATATCAACTGGGTTAGTGGAACGGTATACTTGTTGGTCATGGCATGGTGAATTATTACCCGAGCATGACACAGTTGATTCTGATCGTAGCGAAGATGATGACAATGATTCGTATGTCAGTGGTCATGATAACTTAGATGACATGTTACATGATTTGGAGGGTGATATAGATGAAGATAATCATGCCAAGTTTCAAGAATTATTTGTCGATATGAAAAAACCGTATATGCCAAGGGTAATGATGAGGTATCATTTTATATAATTTTTTGGGGTCATTTAACCCCGTAAATCATGTAAATATGCCTAGATTATGTGCTTAATCGTTTGTTTTCATGCTTTAAGCACTTAGATGACATTTGGAGGAAATACACATGATTTGGGCTCAATTGGAGAAGAAACAGACAAGACTACGACTCTACACCATTTATCATTGAAGAAATTCCATACAGAGTGTGGAGACGGCGTCGCAAGCTTACGCGACGACGTCAGGATATTTAAGGTGACGGCGTTAGAAATTTGGCGACGGCGTCAGAACGTAACCGACTAAAAAAGACTCTAGAATATTCGACGTGGTGACGGCGTCAGGACTACAACACGCGCCGTCGCGCCGCTTTATCTATATATACAAAACTGATTTTAGGGTTTTTAGTGTGTAACTTTTGGGAGACGAACCCTACTTTTAGAAGACGAATTTGGCTGCCACTTAGGTCGTCTTTAGGGTGTCAAAACCCTCTTGTAACAGCCTTAATTACATGTTTTAATCAAGTGAGATCCTTTATCTTTAATCATTAAATATGTTGTCTATGTGTTGTTTGATTGATTTATGTTCTTCACTTTCTTATAATATGCTAGGCTAGATCCTTTAGTATTTACTTATGATCGCATGAAACTTAGATTGTAGATCCTTTTGATGTTGCTTCTTGTGATAGATGTGCGCGTGAGGATTTAGAAACTAGCCATAAGATATTAAATTGGCATAGAAGTCTAGGGAAACGCGAGTGTGTAGAAAGGATACCATCGGTAACAGTCTTCATACTACCTTACCCCTAATATGGTTAATCCCTCTTAAGATATTTCAAATGCATTTAATATACTCTTAGAGGCCTTGTAATAGCCTTTATATTACCTTACTTGTGCGTTGCCTTAACGGAATATTACGTAGACGGCGGGTTCGTGTATTTCGTTCACGACTTAGGAAATACTTACACAGATCATCACAAGTGTGACAAAGCAACAGATCTAGGAGAAGTAATCTGAGGAGTAGTGCATGATTAAGTAAATACGTTTGTTTACCATATAAGTTATCACCAGTAGTTTATATTATAATTTAGTTTTTTTCTGGGTAAAGAGTTTTACCCCGGTAAATGTATTAACCAAAAAACTGTCAGGTATAAATGAAATCTGGATGAGGTACCGCATTAACCTCTAGCAAAATTGCTTGATAAACTAGTGTATATGACAGGCCATAAACACACAATAAACCTAGCTAGCTCCATAACTCATGGTACTAGGAAAACCGCAACATCAGCTCTTCTAGCCCTCTAATAACAACACAAAGGGAGCAGACGACCCAGGTAAGGCTGCCTCCTTAAAAAACCTTCCCAAGAAAAACCCAATGGGAAAAACCTTGGAGAAGGAAAAAAGAGTACAACCCTTACCCGGAGCTCCCCTCGTGAACCATACAACAACTTGGAATCTTCCATTGATCTAAAATCATACGAGACCGACCAGACACCTTCTTGAACTTGAAAGAAACCAACTTCAGATGAACCATAGATGTAATAACTTGAACGATCTGTGGAACAATAGAAGCCTTCTTCTTAAATAATCTCGAATTACGCTCAATCCAAATATAATAAGAAGCAGCAACAAGCAATAATCGAGAAATGATACTAGCAACCGACTTCCCCTTGGAAGTAGGAATAAGATATGCAGATATATCATAAAAAAGGGGGGCAATCTGATCCATACCAGAAAGACCACGAATCTGAAACCAAACCTGCATATAAAAGGAACACTCAAAAAACAAATGAGAGTGTGATTCATGAACCAGATTACACAAAGGACATCTTAGTAGGTTTAAGTCAGTACTAGGACCGATATCCCATTGCCTCAGCCTATCTTGTATCTTCAACTTCTGCTTGGTAACAAGTCAAATATGGAAAGCATGTCTAGAATACACTGAGGAAATTAGATGACATGAAACCAATCAACAACATCAGCCCTAGAGCGCAGAGAATCCTAAGCACAAGCTACCGAGAACGGCCTAAGATTACCTTCCAAATCACGACATAAAAGAACATCATCATCAACACTTAAATTCGGGAAGGGGATAAAAGAAAGACCCGAAAATCTGTCTAACCAATCAGGGGGCCATCTCCAGTTACCATTATCAAGTAGATCACTAACTGAATCAGAGAGACCAAAACCAGAACGAGTAATATCTCTAACCGTAAGCATACGTCGGATAGGAAATAGATCATGCCACTTATCAAACCAAATGTTTGTATACTTACCATTATTAATCTTATTCCAAATAAACGGACAAACCAAAGGATGGATTTGAAGAAGCTCCCGCCAACCCCAACGTCCCCTAAACAAGGCACATCCCAGAAACTTCTACCATTAAGCTTGTAAGAATGAATCCATTTAACCCATAAAGATTCTTTATGGGTTAGGATGCTCTAAATGTGAGTAGCCATTAAGGCGACATTGAAAACCTCAAGCCTACGAACACCCAAGCCACCTTCGTGCTTAGGCTTGCAGACCGATTCTTAAGCAACTTTAGCCTTACCCCTTTTCATTTCACCTTGGCACCATAGAAAACCTCTCATGAGCTGCTCTAAATCATGAATGATACGAGCAAGAAGAATAAAAACAAAGGCCCAATATATATATGCATAGAAGCTAACACTGATCGCACAAATTGAAGACGACCCGCAAGAGAAAGAAATTTGTTACGCCAATCATTAATACGGGATTCAAGCTTTTCAATAAGAATCTTGCAATCCCTATATAATAGTCTAGAAGATATGAGGGGAACACCAAGATACCTGACAAGGAGACTACCTTCTTCAAATGGCATAGAATTAAGAATAGAGGCTTTTAAAGCATTAGGAACATTACAGAAAAAAGCAGTACTCTTTGGGATATTCGAGACTAAACCCGAAACATTCTTAAACTCTTCCAAGCCCTATATAATGACATCAACAAATGAAGGATGTCCTCTAGCAAACAAGAGGTCATACGCAAAACAAAGGTTAATAATTTTATGCTTTTCTCACAAATGATGATATTGGAAAACCTCATAATCATACACCCTTTGCTGCAAAATAAGAGTTAAAATTTCCATGACCAGAGTAAATAAATAAGGAGACAAAGGATCACCCTGCCTCAAACCTCGCTTTCCTCAAAACCAGCCATGAAGATCCCCATTAACACATACCGAATAAGATGTAGTAGAGACACAAGTCATAATCCAATCCACCATTTTGTGATGGAAACCAAATCCTATGAGAATGGACTTTAGAAAAGCCCAATCGATGGTATCATACGCCTTTTGAATATCAACTTTAAACGCACACCTAGGAGGACCTCTCCTCATATGATAGTACGCATTAACTCTTGGGTAAGCAAAATATTGTTCAATATCCTACAGCCCAAAATAAAAGCAGATTGGTTAATGCTAACTAGATTATCCAGATTCCCTTTAAAACGATTAGCAATAATTTTGCTAATACATTTGAAGAGGACATTACAGCATGAAATAGGCCTATAGTCATTGATCTTAGCTGGAGTAGACACTTTCGGAACAAGGGAGATAATGGTATGATTAATTTCTTTTAGGAGTTTACCATTAACAAAAAAATCACATATAACACAAGTAACATCAACACCCACAATATCCCATGCCTTCTTAAAGAAAGCAGAAGTAAAACCATCCGGACCGGGGGCTTTGTCATATCCCATAGAGAATATAGCATCTTTAATTTCACTATCAGTAACATCCTTAACCATAAACTCAGCCTTATGATGATCAAGGACATGTGTAAAAAGATATTGGTTTAAAAGAGGAGTAGTACTATCCTCAATACCAAGAAAATTTTCATAATGATTAACAAATGCACCTGCCTTACCTTCATGAAGAATATTAGATGAATCACGAACCATTTCAATCAGGTTGCGGGCACATTTACTCTTAACAATTTTATGAAAATAAGTCGTATTTGAGTCACCTGCTTTAAGTCATTCAATCTTGGACTTCTGTCTTAAGAATCTCTCCTCATCAAGAGATGCTTTTTTAAAAGCTAATAGGTAGTGAGCATGCTTCTCTCGAAGATCCGCATTATGAGGCCCCTTGTCAACAGCTTTTTGAATCTCGTCCAGCTCCTTTTGTAAAAGATCAACACGATTATGAAGGTTGCCCTGATTATGAAGAAGCTTGCGAAAGGGGGATTTTAACCCCTTAAGGCGTTTAACAACACGATACATAGCACACCCATCCACATTAAGATTCCAACCATAATCAACCACTTCACGAAAGCCTTCCTTATTAATAAGAAAATTAGAGAATTTAAAAGGCTTAGGTTTCAGTTTAGATACCCTAAGGATACGAAGAACACACGGCGAGTGATCCGATATCCTATACGACTGGAAAATAACAACGGACCTTGGGAAAACATCATTAAATTGCAAGTTCCCCATGATCCTATCTATTTTCTTAAGGACGCCATTAGAGCCTTTTGGTTTTTAAGTCCACGTAAAATGAAGACCTATACAATTAACATTCATAACCTCCATATTATGAACACAATCCTTAAATTCACGCATGGCAATATTAGGCTCATAACCTCCACATGAGTGATCCTCCATATTAAGAGACGCATTGAAATCACCTAAAAGAACCCAAGGTTTATCTCTTATAAGATTTGCGTGGTCAGCCAAATTATTCCATCGGGCACGCCGATCAACATAATAGGTATCCGCATAGACAAAAGAACAAAAAAGAGTTTTGTTGTCTAAACGAAGTTTAACCTGAACATGCATAACTTGGTTAGTTTGGGCCATAATCATAACATCAAAAATGTCGTCATTCCAACCAAGAATGATACGAGAGCCTTTATTACAAATGCTCCCATTCAACGTCTATTTCCATCTGCGGCACACTTTCTTACAAGTATCATATACACCTGAAACATCAACATGTGATTCAAGAATAGCACAAATACTATGGTTATTTTCATTCACCACCTGTCGAACCTCCTTTTGTTTAGGGGACCTGTTCAAGCCCCTAATGTTACAAGAAGCAACACTAAACATTAGGAACTATGTTAACAGGAGTGCTTGCCCCTGAAGTACGGTTTAGATCCAGATTTGCAAACTCATCATAAACATTTTCAATATCTTCATCCTCGTCCTCATCCACGCCCAAAGCAGCAAACGGGTTAGGAGAAGATATGTTAGACATTTTCATAACACCCGTATCCACAACATCTTTATCTTTCAGCCTATCATTAGAAGTATCCTTATTAACTAACAAAGCCCCTTCATTGGGTCGTGTAGACGAACCAACTTTAGAACTTGTTACACCACGGGTACTACCACCATTAGGACCAAAACTAGGGGCCTTAGGTTGGTAATTAAATTCTTTCCCATCTTGAAAACCTTTAGCAACAGGAACACCCTTAGGAATTTTGTTACCCGCTCCACCCTTTTTGTTGTTACGCTTTTTGTTCACAACTTGTTGAAAGCCATCATTAGAAGTATTATCATTATTAGCAATATCCATAACCGGAGCAGTCACAACTTTTTTAGGGCAAGAGTCAAGAGTATGGCCAAATATTTTACAAGTATCACACCTCGGAGGTTTTCACTCATATTCCACACGAATATTTTCTTTAATAAAGCCGTCACCCACAAGAGATGGAATACCAATAGTAACATGGTCTAATAAATCAGCCTCCGAGTTAACCTCTATTAAGCACCGAACAAAACTACTCCTACCCCAAGAATCATGACACATTGAGTTCGTATAGGAGTCTAGCATAATAGGCTTGCCAATATATGATGCAATTAAGCTAAAGCTATCCTCTTCAAAGACTTGGAGAGGAACATCATGAAGTTTGACCATATTAGGATGCGAGTTAGCTCTTCTTTTAACAAGCTAGTATCCATTGACCACTTCTTAAGAATAATCGGTGAGTTACGTATCATCAAAGGACCTCCTTCTAAACGAGCCTCTAGCCCAGCACGAGTATCAAAACTAAAGAAAAAGAAACCCTTAGTATTCATCATGTTACGTTTAAGACCATGTTTCGCCCAATTATTCCTAGCATAATACTCAACAACCAGAAAAGCCATTCGTTTACCAATGAAATAACCATAAATCGTATTTTCAAAACACACACTAACTTTCTCAAAACTTTACAAGGTATAGATATATTAACGCCATCAAAGACTTTATCCACTACCGTAGGACAAAAGTTTACCTTACTCTTAAATTGTTCAGAAGTACTCGCACCCGCAGCTCATGCATAAGATGTTGGTTGCACATTGATATCCACATACTTCACAAATGGAGTATCACTACTTGGAACATTAGTTTGCTCAACCATATTCCAACCAGTAGGAGTAATACTTTCTAAACCAGACATATTCTTTGGAATAATTTCAATGGACGGTTCAGCGTTATTGTTAGGAGTATTAACACCAAGACTATCATCAAACAAAGAAGTGAACGAACTTGCTAGAATAGAAGAGGGCTATATATTTTGTTCAATACCAGGGTTTGTAACACTACTAGGGTTCATCGTCAATAATCAATTTCAAGATTATCATTCACAAGACATTTATTAGCAAATAGCACATTGACAGGTACCGAATCAGCATGCATTACAATATTCATCACATCTTGACAGATAATATAGTCCAAGATTCGATCAGTATCAAGAGAAAGTTCTTTCTTTTGAATATCAAAATATTTCTTGTCTACAGAACACTATTCAACAACAGTTTCTATTTGGTTAAACACCGTATTCACTTCATTAAGTTCACTGTGTAAACCATTTTTAAAATCTTTAAATGACGCTCGTAAAGAATTTATAAATGGAATAACTTCTTCTTTGAAAACCTTTTTGGTGTGTTCAAAACCTCATGAACCCTCAGTTATTGCATCAGGTGTGGTTCTTACTTTCACCACCTTGTCAAAACTGACAAGGTGATTTTTTATCTTTTGAAAACTTGTTTTTACCAAACTTACCTTTGGAAGTTCTTTAGGAACCTCAATTTCAATGGGTGTTTGAATAACATCAAGTTGTTCAGACTTAGGATTTGAAAGCGGTAACCATAATGCTTGTTCTGCAGACAATTGCATTTGTGGAACAAAACATTTTCCAAAATGTTTAGACAATTTATTCAACTCGGAATAATTAATTAGAGAAATATTAATTTTCTTTTCTTTTGAAATTGGATCATTTTGTTTTGCAAGCATTTTTGATCGACTCTCTTCCTTTAAAATCAAAGTCTCTTCTTCATCAACCACGCATCATGTTTCTTAGATATCACAATACCATCATATAACGTTGGCTTAATCCGCTGAGCTTTCTTAAGATAAAACGGATTTTGATAAACAAGAGCTTGTTTGTGAGTATCATCATAAAAAACTTGCGGTTTAGTTAGCATATGCACTGTTTGCGCAGATTGGCCCACTTTATAAACAATATTGTCTAGTTCCTTTATTTTCTTTTCTAAATCAATTTCTTTGTCCATATATTTATTTCCTTTTTCTTTGGATTCCTTTTTGAAAACAGTAAATGTTTGCAATAACAATTCCTTTTCCTAGACTTGTTTAGAAAAAGTCTGTTTAAGTGAGTCAATTTCTTGCTTAAGTGCATTCCTATTCCAAATCATGTCATCCATTTGTGAATCAATTAATTTTTCACGACTACTCAAATCAATATTAAGTCTTTGTTCAAAAGTTTTGACTCGTTCATTATATCTTTCAAGCTCAGCGGTTAAGGATTCCTTAACACGTTTATTTTCCATATCAATCTTATTACAAGTAGTTACTTGATTCGACATTTGTTCAAACACAGACATTATCATGGCATCTCGTTATGCAGAAAAGGTAGTATCTTGCACAATCGCATTTTGCGTTTCTTGCAGATACTGTTCATAAGAAATGATATTACTATCACTTGTTATTTCATTATCTGGAACATAATCAATAAGGGATTGTTCAAAATATTGCGTCTATTGTACACTTTGAGTAAGCATATCATCATTTTGATAAGTGTCATGTTGTGGTACCTCATAGAGGACGTATGAACCGTAACTAGAGAGATTGGCCATAAGAACCGCTTTTGCTGAAGAGATATCATCACAGTCGGAGTCATAAGCATCTAGATCATCAGTATAGAATGCAGCATTCTGTGGAATTATTGTCTGAATAGCTTGACCATCTGGAATTCATGGATATGCTAGAAATGCCAATTGTTCCTCATCCAAAACTTGACCAGATTCCTGTGCTTGAACCAGCAACATTTTTTCTTGAACCATGCAGAGTTCCTAGGCCTCTTAGGCTAAGTACACCGTCTTGCCATGTGCCCTTTACCCTGACAGTTATAACACTTAACTACCCTTGCTTCACCAGCTGCATTGTTTCCCCCTGAACTTGTAGCATTTCTATGAGTTCTCGTACCAGCAAAACCTTGACCATGTCTTCTTTGAACTTGTTGAACAGTAACCCTGCCATCCTGAATGGTAGCTTGGTTTCTTATATTGGAAGATGTTCTGAGTTGGTTGTTGGTAGACAGAAAATGTGATGCAACTACAGTTGACATAAATTCCATTGCTTTGTTGAGATAAGCAATTGGATCATCACCTGGTAGAAATACTAGAACAACAAGTCCTGAGTCAATTTGTGGAAACTCAACTAGTGGTTGTTGTGAAATTATATGGGAATGATAAGCATTCTGAGGAATTGATAGTGGTGTATGATTGAGTTGAGTCTGGAATGGATGTTGGTATTGTTGTAGATGATGAATTGCTTCATATGTTGGTGACAATAGTTGAGAAGAATGAATTGGTTGATGAATTGATGATAGTTGTAGTGGACACTAAGCAGAATGTGACTGAATTTGATGGTTAACAACCAATGCAAGTGGATTCGGATATCTTTCACACAGCAATCGTGCTTCATTGGCATGTCCCTCATGTTGACTAAGATATGCATACAGTTGATCATAGTTGGTATTATACAAGTTCTTTACTAATTTGACATTGGTAACAAACTTGCTCCATTCAGGTTGGAGAGCGTTCAGAAACTTTGTATTCACCTGGACTTGCTGCATTGTCATGCCAATTGTATACATATCATTGATAAGTTGAGCAAAGCGCAAGTAATAATCATGAAGTGATTCACCCTTGACTGAAGTAAACTTGTCAAACTCATTGTATAGTTTACATTCACGTTCTTGGTATGACAGTTCAGTGCCTTGCATAAGTAACTTGACTATATCCCAGGTATCTTTAGCCGTCTTACAATGATTAATAAGGGAATACACATCTGGTGGAAGACCTTGAAGAGCAATGTTAGTTGCTTGAACATTACAATCATCTTGAAGTTGTTCTTGTTCAGTGAGTTATGCATATTTCTTGGGTCGAATTGCACAAACTTTATGATTTTCAACACCAATGTATGACCCAAAAAGGGTGCGTTTGTGTTGCTAGTACACGAACCTTAAAAACACAAACTTTATGATTTTCAACACCAAAAAGTTGTACACTATTTGGTTCGTTTACTAGCAACACAAACGCACCCTTTTTAAATAAAAAAAGCACACAAAACACTCTAAATCACCCCATGGCGACTGTACCAATTGTAGAATACACTTTATCTAATCACACACACAATCTTAGCAAGAAATCTTAGAGAGAGAAAGAGTGGTTGGACACTTCTAGAGAGAGAAACAAAAGAGAGAATATTAGATTAATGAAATGACCAACACCCTCTCCAAGGCATAGAGAGGGGTTTTATACGTGCACATTGGCCGGCCATGGGCTTGGCCCGGTTAGCTTACATAAGTTCCAAATATTAACTACGAGCTACGAGATACATTTTAGGAGTGAGCGAGACTTTTTTGTATTTCTAACAAATTGGACTAGTTATTAACACTGCGTGATACGTCGGGGTTACTTTTATTATTTAGGCATAGTTAAGATATGCTTGTCATATAAATACCCCTCATGGCTCTCCATGAGGGGTGTGGATGTTATTTGTTCATTTTAATCTAATCTTATCCGAGTTTCTCCACCCTCTCTCTACTTTCTCTTACTAGAAACAACATGGTTTATCCTTATTATTTTGATCAACCCCGCCCCCAAAAAGGTGTTTATTAGTTCTACAATTATAAGAGGTTTTCAAGCTCCATTCACCACCATTCCAAGAAAGGATTCATTTTAATCATTACTCGTATTATTCGTTCATCAAGTATTTGTAAGAACATTAATGTTTAATAAATCTAAGATTCCTTTCATTGTGTTTTTCTGCAATTTACAATATGAGTGGCTAAGCACTTATAGTGTTAGCCTAGTTATGTATACCATTGTTGTGTTGATGTATATTTCTTAGTTTAATTTTCGTTTATTGTGGATATTCTAATTTCTTGTTGATCGATCCTTGAGTTTTGGTAATGCTAAGGCTAGTGTAGATCCTATTAGCTAGTGAGTAGGCGTGAACAGTTGAAAGGTATTCTAATAGGTTATAAGAGATAGAATGGCATCTATTTCGAGTGTATTGATTGCCCATATCACCGCCTACACTAGATTAGGCACTTATAAAGCGCGTGAAAGTTGGCACCTAATAAGAGGGTTTAATGTCAAGTAGTGGGATTGTCGACATTAGATAAGTATGTAAAATAGTTGGGGGTTTAATGCCTATGACCTAGATGCCCGACTTCTGTGAGCAACGAGGTTGAGATCATAGGAAATTTATGTTAGGTTCCGAATACAAATCGGGCCTAATGATATTAGAACCACCATATAAAATGAGAATTAGACATTGCACTATGAAATATCATCATCGCATTAATAGAGTAGTTTCTAGGTTAGTACGCCTTTTTCCCTTGATTTAAATCTTCCATTTCTATTTTTCGCATTTATTTCTCTTGCAATTTAATCATCAAACCAACTTTTAAAAACATGACAATTAAAATTTACATTCTAGACCAAACACTTAACTCTTGGGACGACATCGGATTTACCAAAACCTACACTATACATGATTGGGTTCTCTTGCTCGTTAATGCTTTGTAGACCATAGGTAGTCGAGTTTTATAGATTTAAAACTTGGTATTTAATTTAAAAGAGAATACATATAAAAAATGCTACAATATGAGGAGATAAACTCCGAATAACAAATTCAAAATTTATATTTTGGATAATTTATATTAGTTTCTCTAACAACTCATTTGCTTGCAAGTAACTCTTTAATATTTGAACCTAAACCATCCCAACATAAGAAATATTGTGATTAACTCCATCAAGATAACAACTTTCAAGACTTTCGTTATTTTCTTTATTGGATTTTCATTATCTTCGCTAACGTTAACCTAGTTTCTAGAGTTTTATTGTTTACATGATTTTCATTATCATCATTAACGTTAACTTTATCATTTTATAGGTTTTCGTTATTTATAGGATCTTCATTATCTATACTAACGTTCGCCTCATCATTATTTTCTTCAACATCATTATTTTTATTTTTTTCATTCTAACAACAAACTTATCTATAGAATCGTGTTGAGGTCGCTCTAATTCTTGTTGAATTTTTTTTCATCATATTTTGGGCACATGATGGTTGTGAACAACGCAACATGACAATAGAGTGTAAATTATATAACATTCTACTAAAGCAAAAATAATAAGTAAAGAACAATATCACCTGATCAAATTGATGAAGAGAAGAAAAGATGATTGGTTGATTGTTTAATGCCCTAATTGTTTCCAATTCAACACTTCTCGTAATCACAATTCATAAATTGTCAATGTTAAAACTTGTAATTCTGTAAATTGTCGTAGTGCCATGTAATTGGTATAGTGTAAACTGTTTCCTTCTAAATCTTTTGATGGTTATCTTTTAAATTTCTACACATACGGGCATACGTAGGTTATGTGTCGTTTGAAAAGGACTTAAGTGACTTAATATGACAAAAACTGAATTTATTAAGTCATATGAAAATTGTTTGTTAATGACTTAATTGAAAAAGATGATTGAAAAAATAAAGTGATAAAACTGAGGTTGTCTACATTAAGTAATCTCTTATATAGAGCTGGGAGAGCGGTCGTGCCATTCGGTTGTGCCAAAGAACGGCGCAGCCGAATGAACGGCGCACGACTCCGGTGCTCGCGTCGTTTGGTCTGGCGCCGTTCTTAACAGCCCACTCGGTTCTAATTTTTTTTTGTTTTTATGTGTTTGTTATGTGTTTATGTGTGTGTTTATGTATGTGTTTATGTGTGTGTGACTGTGTTTTTGTGTTTGTGGTGTTTTTTCGGTTTGTGTTAATGGTGGGAAGAACTAGGGGGAAGAAAACGACCCCAAAAAATAGTTTTTTTTATTTTTTTAAACTTTATTGTTATATAAGTTGACATTATTAGTCCCTCATAGTGAAAAAATAATTTATTTTAGTTATCTAATGTATGTTTTATTTTATATAATTGGAAAAAAAAAAAATTGGCCAACGGCACCAGAAAAGTAGTGCCAACGGATGCCCCAGCAAATGTGGTGCCGTTCAGTTTCTGGTGCCATTTAGCATTTTGCTGACGTGGCATCACTTTTTGAGAACGGCGCGAGCCAAACGGCTCAACCGTTCCCACCACTCTTAAACGTGACTTAATACAAAATTTAAACAAACAAGCACTAAAGGCTAACCATAGTTAGTATTTATCCCAATGCACCTTGTGGAAAACTAAAAGGGGGGGTTGAATAGTTTTCTTGATTAATTGTTATCTTTTCAAAATTTTGCTTGAAACTTTGTGTGAAATGACTTGATGTTGATCTTGGTTCGTGAAATATAAAAGTAAGTAAAAGAAAGAGTTAGAGAGATATAACCGGGACACAAGTATTTATAGTGGTTCGGCTACAAGGACACCTTCCTTGCCCTACTCCACTCCCCGAGTCACCTACTCGAGAGTTTGTTAAACACTAGTCACCAATCTCCTTTTTAACCGGCGGAGAAGCCTCACAATGATGGTTATACCTCTTTAATAATACAAAGCTAAATAACGGATTCTTCACACGGTAGAATCGAACCAACACAACTATACTTGATATACAAATGATGAATGGACTAACAACTACAAAGTAATGGTCAAGAATCAGCAAGGTGATCTTGTTGGATTTATGGAGATCGAATGCAAGGAACTTGGTACTTGATCGTCTCGGATGAATGCTCGGTAATTTCTTCTTTGAAGTAAATTACCTACAAGAAGCTAAGAAAGAATATGCAAGAAATAGAGAGAAAGATCAGTAGATAAGAGAGTATTTCTTGGTGAGAAGGTGTGAGAAAACATGAGAAATGGCTTGGTATTTATAGCAAAAAATAGTACTGTAGCCCGGTTCCGCCGGTGCCATTGGCGAATGGAACCGGCAGTCAAAACCAATGGAACCGGCCAACAGTAACCAAATCCGAATTTTGATTCTTAAGATCTTGAAAAATCTTGTGTAATCTTGTGAGATTACCCTTGGATTTGCTGCATTTGATTAGGTCATGCATGATGTAATTAGATGGGAAATTAGAAAACATTTTTGTGTATAGTTTTGGTTTACATAAAATAATGTATACACATTTTTATACCACTTTGTGTTTTTGTGAAAACTTGTGTTTTTAGAGAAGGTTTTAGCATAATGTTACTTCAAGTTTTGTCATCAATAAAACAACGAAGATCGCGAAATAAAAATAAGCGTTTTTACCGATTTATTTGTATTAACACACCTATACATTGATGCCCCTCTTTAGGACTAACCATAGGCTGTCGCCCATGTTACCCATAGCCAAATCCGAGTCTGGACGGTTGTGATGATATACAAGTATATAACGGGCCTTTCGCGTTGTAGAAGCCAACCACGCGTGACACGTCCCTTAGTTACGGCCAGTCTTATGCATTTTCAATTTACCATTTTAACCTTCACTCCATCACAACACACAGTAACACTAATCCCAACCCTAAAACCAAGACAAAAACCCTGACTAAACCCTTTCTCCTCCTCCCACAACCATCATCACCTTCACCACCTCCCCCGAAACCCACCGGAAAAAATGTCAATCCACCCCAAAAAACCCAAAAATCCAAAGACCACAACCATTAACACCAACGACGACAACAACCTCCAATCAGATATCGCAAACTTCGCTTCCTCCCTCGGCCTCTCATCTTCCCTCCCATCCTCGGGCTTCAACGACACCAGTTTCCGTAACCCTAAAGCTAAAAACCCTAGTTCCAAATCCACCCCAAAAAACGCCAAAAATGAAATAAAACCCAATAAATCACAACAATCAAACATTCCAAACAACCCCAGAAAAAAACCATTTAACGCCGTTGACTCTAACAAAAACGCCCAAAACCCTAGAAACCCTAATTTCGAAAACTCAAAGGACTCGAGAAACCAACCAAAACCCAGGTCACAAAACATCTTTGCCGTTGATAATTCACGGTCATTTGATAAGTATAAGAATTTACCAAAGCTGCCATTAATGAAAGCTAGTGCATTAGGTGTGTGGTATAGTGATGCTGCTGAGCTTGAGGAGAAAGTTATTGGGGATAAGAAGAAGGGGGTTAAGGGTGTCGAAGAGTGGAAGGAGTTGGTTGAGAAGAAGAGGGAGTTGGGTGAGAGGTTGTTGTGGCAGTTTGTGAGTGATTACGAGGGGACGAGAGCGCAAAGTGGTGATATTAAGATGGTGTTGGCGACGCAGAGGTCGGGGACTGTTACGGATAAGGTGTCGGCGTTTTCGGTCTTGGTTGGGGATAATTGCATTGCTAATATTAAGTCTATTGATGCGCTTATAGGTATGTTTGATAAATTTGTTTTAGAAATTTGGGTATGGAATTGTGGATGTTAATGTTGGTGAATGTGAATTTGTAGGTATGGTGACGTCGAAAGTGGGAAAGCGATATGCTTTTACGGGGTTTGAAGCTTTGAAAGAAATGTTTATATCCAGGTTGATATCTAGCTATTGTTAGACGTTTACATTTTTGGATTGCTTATTTAAGTTGCTTATATGCGTCCATTTTATAAGTGCTTATTATACTATAGTTAAACAAGCATTTATAAATGGTGTCTGGGATTGAATCTTTAAGTGCTCATGGGCTTTTTGTCTATTCAAAAGAAAAAAAAAAAACTTTTGAAGTGTTTGGATTATTAAGTGCTTTGTGGCTTGTTTTGTATGAAATAAGCACTTTTAGCTAAGCATCTCCCTAGGTGCTTTTTAAGCCACACATGCATAAGCAAAAAATATGTAATCCTAAACACCTGTTAAGTAGATTTATCTAAACACTCAACTGAAGCACCCTTTATTATTTTTTAAAATCTGTATGTATCATGAATTGATGCTCTATTTTTGTTGTTACCAGTTTATTACCTGATCGTAAGCTGAAGACTCTTTCTCAACAGCCATTAGATCTTCTTCCTGAATCCAAGGATGGGAATTCTCTTCTACTGTTTTGGCATTGGGAGGAATGTCTAAAACAAAGGTGCATGCTTGAACATTTGACTAGTTTCAGCGGATTTTTTTTCTTTCAAAAATAAGTCTAAGAAAAAACAATGTTATACATATGTTTAATTTTTGAAGTTTGGTCATGTTTGAATGCAGGTATGAGCGGTATATATTTGCGCTGGAGGAAGCGTCTAGAGATGTATTAGCTTCACTTAAGGATAAATCTCTGAAGGTTTGTTTAGCTTTATGTTGTGTGCTTTGCTACAGTTGGGTTAAATTAATCTTAGCTTCTATTTGCACGAAGACATTAATGATAATTATATACGTTTTTGTTTCGCTCTAATGCTTGCAGACTATTTATGCATTGCTGCTTAGCAAGTCCGAACAAGAGCGCCGGTTGCTCTCTGCACTTGTAAACAAGGTATATATTGTGCCACCTCATTAGATTGTCTATGCAAGTCTCCTGGTTATAAAAATAATATCTTCTATCTTCGTTGTTTGCAGCTCGGGGATCCTGAAAATAAGGCCGCGTCTAATGCTTCTTATCACTTAACAAATCTTTTGACAGAGCATCCAAATATGAAGGTATGCCATCTCTTACTCATATCGTGTGTACTCTACAACCTCTGTTATTGTAAACTTTACTATGTTCGATTGTACTAACTGTACTTATGCTTGCAGGCGGTTGTGATCGACGAAGTAGATAATTTTCTTTTCCGACCACATTTGGTATTGCGAGCCAAGTACCACGCTGTATGTGAAATACACTTATGTTTTTATCGTTTGTGGTGAAACTTATACGCGTTTTATATTCTTTTACTCATTAATCAGCCTCTGACATTATCTACTTACACACAGGTTAATTTCTTAAGAGAGATCCAATTAACTAAGATCGGAGACGGGCCAAAAGTGGCAAAGAGATTGCTAGATGTATACTTTGCTTTATTCAAGGTAACATAAAGAGCATTTATTCTCTAAACCATTGATTATACTTTAATGCTAAGTTTTCTAAGTATATCGTTTCAGGTGCTTATCTCTGAAGCTGGTGGACCAAATAAGAAGAAAAAGAGCAAAGAAGAATATAAAAGACCTACTAGTACATTTCCCAAAGACAAGAATGCTAAAACTGAAGCTGATACTTATGTAGAAATGGATGCGCGAATTTTAAAAGCTCTTTTAAATGTTAGTATCCCTGCTTTTGTATCTTTATATATGATTTTGAGTTTACTACGGACATTTATATGATCATCGCAAATATAAAATACTCCAATTTATCATGTTTACCCAACAGGGAATCAATAGAGCTTTTGGTTTTGTTTCAAACAATGAAGCAGATGACGTTGTTGAAGCTCAGACTCCAATGCTCTTCCAATTGGTAAACTTATGAATAAACTTGGAATGGTTTTCTTTTCTTTTTAGGTGGCTATATGGTTCATTTTTTACGTCTAGAATACTTGAATGTGGTCACTTTTTTGCAGGTTCACTCGAAGAATTTTAATGTCGGAGTTCAAGCTTTAATGCTTATTTTTAAAATCTCGTCAAAGAATCAGATAGTCAGTGACCGGTTTTATCGTGCTTTATACTCCAAGATGTTACTTCCTTCTGCATTGAACACTTCCAATGTAAGTACATCTGTTAATATCAGGAACTTTACTGATAGGTTCTTCCAGATCTATTTTTTATTTTAGTATTTGCTTTTTTTAACATTTATTTCTGCTGTCTGAATCATTATGCGTATTTACCTCTTCCAGGAATTGTTCATTGGTCTGCTTACACAAGCTATGAAAGACGATCTTAATCTGAAGAGGGTAGCTGCATTTGCTAAGCGATTGTTGCAGGCAAGTACCGACATTAGACCTTTGTCTCGATTGTGCAATTCACATAAATGGCCCTTATCTATCATAACAGGGTTTAGATTAGCATGACTTCCGTGTTGCATCGGGATAAAATTCAGTTTTCCACCTTCCTCATACAAGGCATTAGCATATGACCATATGTAAAATTTTGCAAAGCCCTGTTTGTTTACGTATAATAATATCAATATTAGCAGTGGTATATAAATAATAACAAATAACAATGATAAAAATTATTTGTAGTAAGAACTTGGTCAAAAACTCAAAGCGAAGTCACAGTAACATTTCCCAAAAATATCAATGAGAAAATGACGATTTTGTTTATAAGCTGATATATATGTTAATGATATGTTACACATGCACACACAGATTTACTAGTTACAATGTCATCATTAACTTTTCGATGACATGTGCAGGTTTCCCTTCAGCAGCAGCCTCAGTACACTTGTGCCTGCATCTTTCTACTTTCTGAAGTCCTTAAAGCAAAACCACCTCTATGGTTAGCGTCTTGATATTTTTATTTTATCATTTGCTATCTGTCCTGTAAATTAAGTACCGTTTTCATCTATTTGTTATTATGAAGGAACATGGTACTTCAGAATGAGCTGGCTGATGAAGAACTTGAACATTTTGAAGACATAGTTGAAGAACCAGATACACAAGGAAACACGACAGCAGATAAACTGGACAGTGATGGTGATAATAATGACGATAATGATCCTTCAGACGATGAGGCAGCCCCCACTTCTGATGATGAGTTTTCAGACAAAGGAGATGATGACTTGCTTGGGTTTAATAGTTTGACCAATCTTGATGACTCTCAAAAAGCATCTGGGCATGCTGTTAAAAATGCGAAGTCTTCATTACCTGGAGGATACGACCCCCGTCATAGAGAACCTATTTACTGGTAATTTCCTTTAATTTAAATCCAATAATGCATTGAATGTCTTACTTTGGAATGGGTTTTATGAATTACTACCAAGGTACTTTTTAATCTCCCGTTTTGGTCATCGTATATAATTTCTATAAATGTCATTGTAAGGAAGTTTTGTCTCACATTTAAGTCATTCTATTATCAAAAATTGGATTTTAAAACTGATAATTCTAATGCAAAATGTCAAATTTATGTACAATAATGTTTTTATACAATCTCAACTGTTACATAGAAATGTTAAGTGTGCGATTCAGAAAATAACCCAAACGGCACACAAAGCCAAAACTAAGAAAAAAATAAAAAAACAAAAAAAAAAAAAAAACAAAAGGATAAAGAAAAAAAAAAATTAAAATAAAACAAAAAAAAAAAAAAAAAAAAATAGAGTGAAAGAAAAAAAAAAAAAAAATGAAAAATTAAAAAAAAAATGTTTAAAAAAAAAAATAACAATGGCTAAAATAGGACAAATAAAAAAAATATTGCAAATAACCCTCTTGAAATTTCAATTGGTTGAGGTAAAATGCTTTCTCGATTTTGTGATTGGTGTATGACAGCAACGCCGACCGTGTGGGGTGGTGGGAATTAATGGCATTAGCTTCACACGTGCATCCCTCGGTATCCACTATGGCAAAAACCCTTCTTTCTGGTGCCAACATTGTCTACAACGGAAACCCATTGATTGATCTTTCACTTGGTACTTTCTTGGACAAATTCATGGAGAAAAAACCAAAAGCAAGAAATTGGCACGGTGGGTCCCAGATCGAACCCGCCAAACAGGTCAGTCTAGTTCTATTTTTTTGATATAATGTTTAGCTTTCTTTTCATTTGTTCAGTGCTCCATTTTTCTTTTCACGTGTCTCATTGAAAGATTGCTTTGTGGTCATTAGAATATGGCTACAGAATGACTTCAGCGGAACTTAAAACTATCTCTTAATCACTCAGATGTGAAAAAAGTGACTAAAACAGGATAAAATGAAAACATACTTTGGTAATTTGTCTAAGAAAATTATTCACTGATGTTATTTTCTGACGATAGCGATTTTGATATAGTACTGACTTTATTTCCTTACAGATGGATATGAGTAAGCCATTGATAGGGGCTGATATATTACAACTAGATGAAATGGATGTAGCGCCAGAAGATGTTGTTTTCCACAAGTTTTTCATGAACAAAATGAATGCCTCAAAGAAACCGAAGAAGAAAAAGAAGAAGGGAGCAGATGAAGAGGCGGTAGAGGATTTTATGGGCGATGATGACGTGGAAGAAGACGAAAGTGACAATGAGGAGATTGATGCTATATTGGATTCTACAAAATCTGCATTAGATTCAGATGCTGAGTATGATTATGATGACTTGGACCAACTTGCTGACGATGATGATGACGATTTGGTAGGGGATGGTAGTGATGATGGCATGGAGTTTCCAGCTGACATGGATGATGATGGTGATGATGATGAGGTGGCGGCGGATGATAAAGCGAGTGACGATGATGTCAGCATCGGGGATGCAGATGATGGAAGTGAGGACGAGGAAGATGTCTTTGAGGTTCAGCCGAAGAAGAGGAAGTCCCGAGGAAAGAGTGGCGCTTCACCTTTTGCAAGTCTTGAGGAATATGAGCATTTGATGGATGATAATGATAATGAAGATGACAAAGATGACGATGAGAATGATGATGTTAAGGACTCCAAGAAACACAAGAAATCCAAAAAGACTAAACGCTCTAAATCCAAGAAGAAGAAGGTCTCCAAAGAGTGAGTGTCTGCATTATATTCAGTTATTGTCTAATGAATTATTCGGTAATTTTGACTTTGAGCGGAAATTTATTGAGCTCAAATGAGAAGTGTAGAGTAGCAACTAGTATCAATTTTGTTAAAGATGTAACGATCTGAGTATCTGTAATACGAGTTTTACATGTTAAAAGACTAGTATTGTGAACAAATTCTACAAAGACTTGTATTGCCCATCTTATCTACAATTTCCTTAATTGGCATACTGGATTGTGTGTTTGTTTCTATTTTTAGCTCTATACATTTGTTTTGGCATCACTGTAGTTAAATCTAGATTTGCTGTGAATCTCAATATTTACTGTGCAGAAGCAGCAACAGGAACAAAAACTGCAAAGTTATCTGTTCAAAATATGACCATATTCATTTCATAATTTCATACATGTAGACATCTGAAAAAAGCTAATGGCCAAACCACAAACATTAGATCACTAAACAAAGTAACAAAGTTTCCTGCATTTACCACTACTGCTAGCTATTACATTTACGAAATCGCAACTTGAACAGTTTTGGATTTGGGTGGAGGAGGGAGCTTCTCAACCACCACCTTCAACACCCCGTTTTCGCACTTTGCACTGATAGCCGACATGTTACAGTTTTCGGGCAGACGGAATTTCCTGACTAGGTTCTTCTGTGGCCGCCTCTCAAGTCGCAAGTACTTGCACCCTTCTTCCTCCTCATCCTTTTCGTCACGCTTCCTCTTGCCATTGCTTTTCACCACCAATAAGTTTTCCTCTTCCACTGTCACCTGAATAATTTATAAAAAACATTAGCATAAACTACGATACAACAGCTAGTTTTGTCAAACATACACGCTTTATATGGATACCTGAATATCGGATTTGGATAAACCAGGGACATCCAAGTACAAAACATATTCCTTAGGAGTGTCAGCAATATCGACAGGAATGTTTCCGCCTTTCGATTCGACATTACGCGATTCATGATGTGATCCATTAGAAGGAAAAATGACCTTGCCAATTGTGTCAGGAACATCCAACAAATGGCTCACTAGACCACCTATGTCAATGTTTCCCATGCTCATGATGATTGTTGACAGTGTATCTTTGTTTGAGATTTATGTTGCAAATGATTAGTGTGTTAGTTGGTTTGCTCATTGAAGGGGATTTTAATGGTGATTGAGAAACTTCTGGCTGATATTGAGAAGTGTCTAGAAGTATCAAGGAGATTGGCCACGTGTATTTTTCTTTTCTTTTATGTTTTTCTTTGCATAGATCTATTTTTTCCACGGTTCTTCTAAAATAGTGTTTGGATAACAAGGCTTGATTTTTTCACGGTTCTTCTATTTTTTCCACGTAGGTACGTTTGAGTCTCATGAAAACGCAATAATCCCTAAGGTGGTGTTTGAGAATGCGTTTGAGGAGAGATTATCTACTTATTGTGATTTGAAAAAATAAATAATTTGTTTTGAGTGTTTGGATAATATAATAAGATAATCACTTATCCACGTTATGAAGGTGACAAAACGCTATTTTGAATAAGTAGATGCCTAGTTACTTTTACAAAACGGAGGTTTGATTATTTTGGTTGACTTTCATTTAATTATCACATGACCCACAAAATGCACATTGAATACCATTATTGCCCTTGAATTTAATTCTCTTGTACCATCTTGGCAAATTATACAAATGCCCATTTTGGTAATTTTATGCATTAACTTATAAATTAATCATATTTGACAAACACTAAAAAAAACTAAATTATCTCATTATTTCGATATCAAACAACATAATCAAATCCAAATACTATATTTTATAATCACGTTTCCTAAATGTTAATTATCTGATTATCCGTTTCCAAAACACATAATCTATTTTAAATAAGCAATCTCAAACACCCCCTTAAGTCTGGAAAACGCTACTTTTTCTGCTATGTGTATTTTACAAAGGTACCCTAAATTATTCTTGAAGTAATCACACATTTATTCATCGGAATAATCACATTTATCGGTAATGAAAAACTGTCAATAAGTAGCAAAAACTTCTATAACATAGCTGTATAGTAATAATTAGTAATTATAAATGTTGATTGCTCGTAAATGCTACTAAAAGAAATATTTAATTTTAGAGTGTTTAGAAAAAATAGAAATGCTAATTGTTTGTTTCTAAACAAGCATTTAACGATAACCGCTAGTTGCAATTTGCTTTAAAACACTTGCTATCAAACATATCCAATGTTCACTTTTGATAATACTCGTATTTTTGAAGTCTCATAATGAATGTTCACATTTCTATTTATTTGTTTCAGCATAAATGTGTTGGAAAAATAGTTAATATGAATGAGATATCGTGTCTCAAAGTGAGACACGTGAAACAAAAAATCTAGGAATCTATTTTAGGAATAGATTTAAACTTATCAAATAAGTTTGTACATAATATTTTGTGTCATTAAATGATATGCAAATCTGTTTTGTTAATAAAAGATTTGTCTTATTGATGTCAAATATTTATCTTGGAAAACAAGACAACGTTTTCACTATAAATAGAGGCCTTGTCTAAATCGTTTTATACAACCAAAAAATAAAGCTTCATAGCTACCAAGTTCCAGCAATCTTTTCGAATACGACTGCTTCCGTGATATTTCAGGCAAGTTTGTCAGGTCCGGCTGTACAACAGCTTTGGACGTTGTACCCTGGGAAACAGACGGCGAATCTGTTTTAAGGGAATCGTGTTAAACACGAGCCTCGTTCCATGACCTTTTACTGTTTTCTTTATTTATCGTTCATAGTGTCTGTCTTCTGCTTCTACCCCTTTCTGTATGTTATTTAATTTTTTGTTATTTATTATCTGTTAATTTATTTATTGAATTATAATTTGATTTTATCAATAAAAGTGTAACCGTTTTCTACAATCTTAAAACAGATTCTGTGTAACAGAATTAAAACACTTTTGTTAAATCGGATTAATTATTATTAACAGATTTTATATTTATAAACTGTTTTCTATTGAAACCAATTTGAGTTTCTTTAAATCGGATTTGGTACAAGCTTAAATAAACCAAGTCGAGTTTATTAGATACAAAATTATTTTAACAATTCTTAACTGTTTTGTATTGACAAGTTTACTAATGGTAACACGAGTGTAACCCTAGTGAATCTTGTAAATGTAATTGGTGCGCCAGTTAATGACATGGTTGCAAATCATGACTGATGTGCTGTCGTTGTATGGTATATTATACTAATTCAAGTTTTAAATTTATATTTTGCCGACTCAACCAAAAACAACACTTTAACGGGCAGTGTACCCGATCGGTAGTAGTTTCGTGGTAAGTAGGGTGTCGATCACTAAGAGCAAGGTTAAATCTATCAATTTAATTAATATCTTGGTTATCTAATCTATGTTAATTCTATTCTAATCTAATCCTATGTTAAACCTATGCCAGTCTAAATCCTAATTCTAACGGGAAAATAGGGGTTTTCAGCCTGAGAGACTGGCACGGTTTGGTTGGTGACTACAATCAATTCAAGACACTGTTACCCACGCAAGCTAATAGACAAAAGATAAAAGAGCGGTCGAACCTTATATAAGAAAACTGTATTAACCATTATTAATCCGATTAGAACGTTGGTTTGTTTATTAAGTGCAATGATTTCTTCTCTCGAGGTGGCATATCATTCTTAAGACTTAGGCGTTACATCATCCTAAGACCTAGACACATTAATTCTGTCACAATTAAAGCATCCGCATAAAGCATCCTTATTTGCTGATTATAATCTATCTTAGGGATTAAAGCAATGGTGATCTTGTTAAACCCTAGCTCATAGAGACTTTACCCACTTACCGCTTAATGGCAATCTATACACTAGTAGTCCACTTGTCCAACTATCCAATGGAATCAGAACGTTATTTGTTGAATTATCTAGGTCACCTGCTAGTCAACACGATCAATAAACCATCGGCAATATCCAATTAACTAGTTAAGCCCGAAGCGTATCCTAGACACAGACTTAGAAGGACAATACTTATGTAACTATTATTCTAGATGTATAAATTACTATATGGAGAGCTATCCCGGACTCTAGATCCGCTTGGTCCACTTTGCTAGATCCAGTTGAATGATAGGTCGCATACAAAAGCGCGTAAACAAGTATAAATTGATAAACATAAACAAGCACTCAACGATAAATCAAGAAATCGATATAAACAAATACCAAACATTCAGATCTTCATAATAATGGCTAATACCCGAAGGTATTAGCCTTCAAACGTCATAATAAATACAAGAGTAATAATTTAGCCAAGGTAAACTAACAGAGTTAACGAATGATACCAAAAACTGAACGATTACAAAAGTATATGGAATTACACGATGTCTCCTATGGAATTGAATACGTTGCTCGATTTTCTGCTCTTTTTCTCTTCTAAAAATTGACTTTTGTGGTTTAGACTTTTGTGGTTTAGGTATCGAGAATATGATTTAGCACACTTAAAACTCATTTTTGAGTTTTGTATTTATGGGGTCTGGAGTCGGTGTCGATACGGCATATCCAAGGTATTAGATACGGCGTATTGGAGTTTCTTAGAGTAGGTACTACGTTTGATATCTTCCAGAATATTGTATTCACATATAGCTTGAATACGGAGTATTGCCTTTCCTGGATACAACATATTGGACTTGTTTCCTTTGTGGTCTTTGGTGAGTGCAGGTATGGATACGCCGTATCTTCCTTGATGGATACGCCGTATCTTCCTTGATGGATACAGCGTATTGGTTGTCAGAATAGTAATCTTCAAAATATCTTCGTTTAAGCTCCATAATGAGCGCCTTTTGCTAATATTCACCAAGTACTCCATAAATACTGCAATTCTCAAATATAAACGATTAAGTAACAATTCTTTGCAATAATTATACAAAATATGTTAATTACATGGGATAAATGATGCTATAAAATAGATGTTATTTGATGTCATCAAATATCCCCCCACTTGAATCCTACTTGTCCTCAAGTAGACATTAGAAGTTTATAAAAAATGTATGCCTAAGGATATTTTCCGTTAAAGCACTTTTTTGATCTATTACAAGTACACAACCAAACACCTCACAAAATATGAAGATGAAACCACTCAAATCACTTAACTAATCTATGTGGTAACATGTAACTAATTCGTTCAATTGCTCGGCCGTGACGAGTATTCTATCATAAGCTTGGCAAGGATACACATCTCCACCGCTAAAGATAAGGAGTAACAAGTTTATAAAGTTAAATATGGGTTTTTGTATGGAAAGGCTTACGGTTTGATCATTCTACAATCTTTTACCAGAAGTAATACTCTAACAAGCCAGCTAAAGCACACATACACACCCGGAACGCCAGGATAGACATGCGTGTTCGATCACATCCCCATTCGAATTTAACCAACGGTGAGGATGAAGAATGATATAGGGTAGGAACCTTCTAACTTTCACCAAAAGTCGTAAACCAATGAGGTACAAGACATGCATACATGGCTGTAACGACGGAATAGACATGCATGTTCGTATGAATCCTCATTCGCGTAAAACCAGCGGTAATCATCAGGTGAGAGGGAAGTAAATTGTTGTTAAATAAAAATCAATAAACAAATATATAAAGACTTAAGATGCAAGTTGCTAGACACTTTTTTCCCAACCGTTACCATGATAAAGGCACAACTATTTACAACGTCTTGATCATCGATATAGCTCTTTCAGTCTATAAGCTGAAATAGAGCTTAATCAATTCAGAATTAAGCCTTCCTAAACCTTAAACCAGTCTAAATTACATTTATTATGGAATGCATTGGAATTGAGCTTTTGGAAGGGGATCTTAACTTGGAAGAGATCCCAAGGACTTATTTCCCTAGCTTATCTATAAGCTAGGGGTTAGGGAGTTGTAGTGCTTCTTAATTGAGACCTTTTGTTTGCTAATGGTTCATGTAAGCTTTATTCTTTCCTTTTTCTCCTAATTTTAGTTTATAATATTAGTAATTAGATTATATGATGATTATGCTTATTTGCTTATTCTCTTTGTATTTGTTTACTTGTGATTGTTTAGCTTAAATAACATTAGATATTCATCTGTTTTGGTTTTGATAGTTTAGAACTTTGTTTTTCATAATTTGTCATTAAACTTTTAAAAAGCAAAAATATTAGACTAGATTCTTAGATCTTGCATTATAGCTTAATTCAGTAGTGTAATTTTGCTTAAGTTAGTTGTTAAAAGCTCCTAGTTATCTGGTTTCATAGCCTTGTTAATTAGTTTTGCAATTTAAAGCTTTTCTAATTTTTCTGGGGTCTTGTGGTAAATGGGTGTTTGGCAAAGTGTGTTTTGACCTCTAAAGTCTAACATTACTTGTGCCATGTGCTTGGGTCTGTTGAGTTTTCATTTAAGTTTAGTTTTCATTTAGTTTTTATAAGTTAGAGTTCAAAATTTCCACTGGTTGCTCTTAATTTAGGTATTCCTGCACCAGGGTATTTTTGCTTTGATCTTAGCTTGCTAATTCTGATCCTAGCCTTATAAGGCTTGGTTAGTGTTTGATTTGTGTTCTAACACTCAATTTGAGTATGTCTAAGTGCATGGTTTCCCTTAGGAAACCTGCACCTTTGTGTTGCACTTGTGCACAAGTCACAGTTACTATCCAAAGGTTAGTAATGATGTCAACAGTTTGTACTTGCTACTTTGGCTTAATTCTTAGTTAATGTAAGAAACAGATTTAGGATCTTAGATTCAAGTAATAGTAAGTCTAGTTATAGCTAGTTTATTATAGATTAAGTCTTAAGTTGCATTTTCTAGCTTATTTACTTAGCTTAATTTAGCTGTCAAATTCACAAAAACTTAAAAAGCCAAAAAACAGTAGGTTAGTAATTTAGCTTATTAAATTTTGAATCCTAGCTTAAGGTGGTAGAATTTATAGCTTAAATAGATAGATAATAATCAGTTTTATCAGTTTTAAGTAGCTTAAAGTCTAGATTTTCTTTTTGAGTATGTTAGCTTAATTGGATTTTTGCTTATTGTTTTTATTTTCTGAGTTTGCTTAGTTCATAATCAATTTCAGTAGATTAAAAGTAGTTTAAGCACTTATTTCTTTTCATTTATAGATTAGGCATATCACAAGCTCATTAGAACTTCTCTCCTTTTACATTTTGAACTAATGTTGAGTTTTTTATAGCTTATTTTCTAAAACCAAGGGTTAAACCCCACTTTCTGAGGTCAGCTGATAAATAAGCTCTTATTGAGCTTATTTGTGGCTTTTAGATATAAGTCCTTTCATTAAAGTTGTTCTTCTCAAGCTGTTCTACAACTTTTCTCTTTTGAGTTTTGAATTTTAAGCTGTTTTTAACTTCAACTTATTTGAGGGCTTATTAGGACTTTGGTTGTTATCGGGTTAGGACCTCAGGGACCAATCTTGTAATTTTTCTGTTTCAATTGTTTCTTAGTTAATCCTTGCCTGTTAAATGCTTTAGTCCCGTTAGTCCTTAAGTCTTTTACACAGTTAGTCCCTAAGTTAGTTTTTAATTAGTTTTTAATTAATTTTAATTAATAATTAGGGTTTAGTTTTAATTAGTTTAATTAGTCTTTAAATAAAAAGTAAAAATTAGGGCTTTTATTTTTATAAAATTTCTGCACACTTTCTTTATTTAGTGTAATTTTTATAAAAATTTTAGGACTTTATTTTTAATAGTTTTATTATTTTTATAGTTTTTAATTAGTTTAAATTTTAGAAAAATCATATCTTTTAATCTAAAAAGCCAAAAATAGTAATTTCTTTTTCTAAAATTTTCTTTTTACTTATTTTATATTTTAATTGGAAAAATATAATTTTAAATTTATTTTTTTTATTTATTTTTTGGATTTTAAATTGGAAATTATAATAGTTATTAATTGATAAAAAATTCAAAAATAATCTAAAAAAATATTTTAATTTTCTTAAAATTTTCTTTTATCCTAATCTATGTGTAGAAAATTAGTTTGCATCTTTAGGGTTTAATTTTAGTTTACTTGCCTATTTGTCGCGTTGTGTTTGTTTTCCGTATTTGTTTATTGGGTTTAATTGGTTTTTTTTGTAATTATCCATTTTAATTGTTGCTTTAGATTATCAAATTCATCCATTGCTTATTACAATTCATAATCCGGGACTTAAAACGAGGATTTCCAATTCCACTAGTCGTTGGGGAAAACGACCCGGGTGATCATATTTGCACCGGTTTTATAATTCGTACTTTTATTTATATATTATATATATATTTTTAGAGTGAATTTTCCGTAAGGAATTTTCTTAATTGCTCTTTGAAGTATTATATTTTATATATATTTTAGGTATATAAAACTGCTCTATCACGTGACGTCATAATATACATCACACAAAGTACAAATAACGACCACTAAGGAGTACATTTTGAAAATAAACATTGTTGCATTGATAAAACATTAAATTATGTCGTTATAATAACATATTATGATTTAAAAGGGGTCAAATGCGGAATGTGTAAATAAGAATTGAAATTTGTTCAACGAATGGTTTAAATCATTAGATAAAGATTCTTGTAAATCGGGTCATGCAAGGAGTCACCCATATGTAATCAAAGACATCTACAAGTTAAGGCACCGAGAAAAACTTGCTTAAAAACGTCAACATAAAGGTTTGTGAGTTCATAGGGTTAAGTTAAATTACTTACGAAGGACGAAAAGGATTTAGTACATTCTGTCTCATTTACCATTGTCAAGAAAAGTATTTTGGTAATGAAAAATGTTCAATAAAACAGTCTATTACCAAATTTTACAATATCACTCAAAAATGTTTCCGATATTACCCTAAAACTCATGGATAACGAAGCCTAAAATAGTTGTGAAAATCCTAGTTCTTTTAGAATTCGTCTTAAATTGTTGATTTTGCCAAAAAAACCACCCAAGTATACCTTCAAATTGAATTGCACCCCACTGGCCAATGGAACTCATCTGGAATTACGGGGGGGGGTGTCAACCCCCAATAGATTATTCACGCATTCGATCTTTCGCAATATTATTAAACGGTTTCATTGTTATATGGTGTATTTCGTGTGCATAGGGGAAACTTAGTCAATTCGTAAAAGTTTAAAAGAATTTGTCTCCAAAAGTAAAGCAACCATTGTTAGTCATAATAAGTTTAACATATTGATCATAAGTTATAAGCCAAGTGTGAAATTCCAATCATGTATAACGAGTTTGTTAAAACAGCAACCTATAATAACGAGTTTGAAAAATCAATATTGGGAATAGAAGGTTTGTAAACGAGCACGTTTCTCACTCCAAAGTTATAAAACGTAAGTAAAATTTGTAACAACCGAAAATTTTTGGAATTTTAAATGACTATTTTACCATTTAACTTTTCGGGTCCGACTTGACTTTTAGACTTTTGATCTTTTATTGCCACATAAAAACGATTACGCGGAACCGATAAATTTTCGGAAACATATTTTTAATAATACATTTATTTATTAATTACACTTTCTCTCATGTACCAATTTACTTTTAAATTATTTGACTGAATAACGAGAAAAAGATATATGTTATTTTGTAAAGTTGACTTTATCAAAAAAGGACCCCGCTAAATTCAAGTTTTCAAGGACTCGGGACTCTAAAAGCAATTTGGATATTTAAAACGACAATTTCCGGGACAACTTTTAGTTTTTTGCCGAGGACCGAAAACACAAGCAAAGTTGGCTAAATTACCCTGCGAAAATTTTTGAAAACCGAAAACTATTGCGTACCGACATGAAAAAATTATTAAATTACATTTTAATTATCACTGTTATTAAAAAATTTATATTAATAAATCATTTTATCATTTTTATTAAAAAAACGTTTGCTAAAAAACGCGAATAATTTCAAGTTAGTATATTATTTTTTTTTCTGTTTTCAGAACAAAGCTTAACCGTGATACACAAATAAATATTAAACTATCTTAAATAAATTTTATATAAATATTTTTAAAATACTGTCATGTAAATTATCATTTGTATGGAAAAATCATTTGGAAAAACGCAAGACGTAATTTGTGTTTTAAATCATCCGGTTTTACTAGCCTAAACGTATCCGAAACATTATTAACAAAATTTTACACTTTTGGTCCCTGTGGTGATATTTTACAACATCAACCCTCAACTTTTCTAGACTTTCCAAATTTTTTTGGAATGTTTCTTGTAAAAATAGGAAAACCCAATTTGGGTTTCCTCATTTATCTAAACTTAGACTCACACAACACAATCCTCCCTTCTCATTTTCCGGATGCCGTCTACGCCGTTCGGCAGGGTTTCCGGCCACCGCCGCCTGCCAGCAAGGCCAAACACCACGTCACCACACCACTTCAATCTCATCGTTTCTTGCAACACTTTTCACACATAATACGCAAATCGTCCACCACCTCCCACCTAAAGACGCTGTCACACCACCGCCGCAATACCTTCCTATCCTTCATCTCTCCACCACACACACACCACCTCGTCACCATCTTCACCCGACCACCACAACTACCATCCACACCACTACGCCACATCATCACATCCCACCACAACACCACCTCCTCGCTGCCATCACCATCGTGCACCACCACTAGGGTGCGTTGGTTTTATTAATTGCCACAAGGGTGCGTTTGGCTGTGTAAAACCCCAAAAGGGTGCATTTGGTTATGATAAACACCACGAGGGTGTGTTTGTTTATGTTGGTTTAACAACATCAGCGGGTGAAGTTTAGCTTTGGAAAACAGCAAATGAGTATTTGTTTATGTGGTTAACACCACAACGGGTGCGTTTGGCTGTGGAAACAGCCCAAGGTGTGTTTGTTTATGTGGTTAACACCACAGCGATTGCGTTTGGCTGTAGTAACAGCCCAAGGGGTGTTTGTTTTTGTGATTAACACCCGTATATGGTGCGTTTGGGTTGCAGAAAAATTGAATAGGGTGCGTTTGGCTTTACAGTCTTCGAGGGTGTTTGGTTTTGGGGTTAAACAAGCCCTCAAAAAGGGGTGGTTTGTTTGGGTTTAAGTGCATAGGGTGTTGATTCTGTGTTTAGCAGATTTAGGGCACGTTGGTTTTGCTTGTCTTAAAAGCTTTTAGGCGCGTTTTGGTTTAACCAAAAAATTTTACAATTTAGGGCTCGTTGGTTGTGCGGGGAACGCACTATAAGGGTGTTTTTTCTGGTTATGCTGAAGTATCGCACTATGGGTGAGTTTGGGTTAGCAGAATTACAAAAGAAGCCGTGTGCTGTTTTACAGCAAGGGTGTGTTGGTTTATTAAAATCAAAGTAAATAAATACCATTCGTAAGTTGTATAATTATAAAACGGTTACAAAATGGTAGATAATGGTTAAAATAATTATGATATTTATTTTTTTGTTTTTGTGTTTTACAACACATGAGATGTATTAGTTTTGCTTATTTATATTATCTAACTAGTCTCGTTAAGATATATATTGAAACGCGTGTTATTATGCACAGTGTTAGATGAATAAAGGGAACTTTGAGGATTTGTAAAAAAATTGGGGAAACGTCGTATAAAAAAAAAAAAAAAACGACTAGGTCTTGCAAAATTATAAAAATATATATAATTGGTAATTTCATTTAATATTTATATTATTTTTGAAACCCAGATAAAATGTCAGAGTTATAAAGTCTTTTAAGCTTTTTTAATTCTTGATATCGATACGATAACGAATATATCCGGTAATTATACGGAAATACCTTTTACTTTTATTTGATTAATGATAAAAAATTATTTTAGCTAAACCGTCAAGGAAACGATATTACTAAATTTATATAACATATTAGTTTTATGATTCCCGGGACCTAAATTTGACATGTAATGATTTTATTAAAAACTTTTAAAAATGTCTCATTCAAATTCGAAACTTTAAAAAACGTGTGTTTACTTGTATACAAAGAACTCTTTCTTAATTTACTTAGTGATTTGTTCAGAAAAACGTGTCGAAATATTTGTTTCAATTATTTTATTCATAATTTATTATCATTAATACTTGTATGGATTTATATTATATGCGTCTTTTACTTTTGGTTGTTTGGCCGTTATTATTTAATTTATCCATTGATGTATTTTTATATTGTTCAATGTTCATATGTTAATTTTACGGAGATATTACATACTTTGCGTTTGCTTTTGATTTATTTTATTTAATCCAACAAATAGCTAGTACAACTTTTAATCTTAAATTCTATTTTTCATCGTGTTCGCGTTTGATGTACTCATTTCATGGATACCCAATACCATTATCCTAGGTAGTAATGATAGTAACCGTTAAAGATAAATCCGCAAACTTCTTGTCGAGCAGTTTCCAGTTTCAGTTTTGTCTAGCGTCTATATGCCACATTTTCTGCCAATCCGTTCTTAAAAAACATCGAGGCGAGTTTTATAGCCCCATGTTTTACTTATTTTACATATATTTTTGGGGGAGGGAACTTTGCATTGTTTGCAAAAGCATTTATGGTTGATTACATCAATGGGTTTTACATTACTCATTTACTTTAGCTCGCTATGCAGAATCATTATTTGACGTTATTTTTGGTCTCTAAATTTACTTACTATTACTTTGGAAATGATTATGTATTAGCCATAAAAGCGGGGATTTGATCTGATAATATACATAGTAATGCACCGGGTGTTATTGGACTGGGACACCCTGCTGAAGGGTACACAGTCATTATTGCCCGGGTGTTCTTGGAAGGGACACTTGTGAGGGGTACACAGTCATTATTGCCCGGGTGTTCTTGGAGGAGACACCTGCGTGGGGTACACATTCATTATTGCCCGGGTGTTTTTGGAGGGGACACCTACGAGGGGTACATATTCGTTATATGCCAGAGTGTTTCCTTTGAGGGGGGACACTTGTGATGGGTAAATTTGGCTTTTCATACTGTCCGGGTGTTCTTTGGAGGGGGACCACCGACAGGGATGGGTACAATAGAGCAATCTGTTTCATGAACTTAGAGTAATTTGTAATTATTTATTTTTATACTATGGGGGATTATTTAAGTTGGCTTTGAAATTAAAGTGGAAAATAACTAATTTGGGACCAATTTCAGTAAAAAAATTTCCATACGTACATTTTGTGACTATTTGGGGATTGAAATGGTCATGCATATTTTACAACTCTTTGATTTCTAAAAATCATACATACATTTTGGAAGAACATTCAAGGATTGAAACGATCGTTCACGTTTTATAGAACTTTGGTTCAACATTTATACTTACAAAAACCTATGAACTCACCAACTTTATGTTGACCCTTTTAAGCATGTTTTTCTCAGGTGAATTAGATGCTTGGCTTACTTGATGTGCACCGGAGTCTAAATTTGACAAGATTTCATTTATGGATTTCTACTTACATGCAAATTATCAAATCTCGTTGTATCATTTTCAAGCTTTTCATTGTGATGCAATTATGGGACAAGTCTTATATCAATTTCAAGAAATTCAACGAGATTGCTTTTCAAACGACATATTTAGAGGTCGTTCTCTTATATCTTGTGATGTTGTATTATGAAGTAACGCCCTCGGACATATTTCCGCTGCGACACATTTTTGAGGGTGTTACACATATTGACACTTTTGACAACGGCTTCTACGTATGCTTAACTCGCGTTTTGCGGATGTTTGGTTTGTTCAATGTTTGTTGATACTGGCTTGCATTTTCTTACGCATGCTTTGCTGATGCGATGTTGTTAGCCTTAATTTTATATAAGTCGAACAAGAATGTTATCGGTCTTATTAGTCTTGTTAAGTAATAGGCTAGTCGGGTTAAATGGGCTTGGAATATAAACTAGTAATGTCCATGTAAAGGGCTCAAAGCCCATGAGAAGCCAAGCCCGGCCCATAGAAAGCCCATGCACCTTAAGTGAAGGCATAGGGTATAAAAGGACCCTCTCCACATATGGAGAGGGTGTTGGTTGCAGTTGCTCTCATTTGTAATCCTCTACTTCTCTCTCTAATCTAATCTTTCTCTCTTGTTTCTCTCTCTACTTTCTCTTTCTATTTTTCTAGCTTATTGCTTATTGGTATGGCTTATAGGTGTGACATGGGTTAAGTTATAGGATAACATTAAAAACGATCCGAATAAGATTCACTAAAACATCAAAACGGCTAAAGATTCGGATTACGATGACAAGCGATCACGAAGTAGATTTGGTATCCCTTATTTGAGATTGAAATGGGTTTCACGAAGGCGTCTACTTATTTCATCATCGAGACTTCCTTCTACTTTCTACCCCTTTT